>JAJSOF020000042.1:8010286-8039643 GCA_025594305.2 Periplaneta americana | reverse complement strand
GCTGATATAAAATCAGCAACATGGAGCTCAAGCTACCTCTGCATTGGCTTCAGGCTGAGCTGGAAATTGGTGTAAACCACTCTGTTTCTTTGTATGAAAGTTGTAGCTCATATTTTTCAAGAGAGGCTCTGACAGACTTTCTGGATAGGGAAAACTGTTGTATCTAGGGACAAGTTGTACCTGGGGACACTAGGTTTATTTTCAAGGTTATATAGTGGAATTTTTTTTCGCAATTGACCATCATTCAGCTGTTCTGTGACTGATTTACTTTATGTTGAAGCAATCTGGAGAAATTTTATTAAAAAAATATCTTTTGAACGTGAAACGTAAGTAGTTTTTCAATTAATGGAATATTTTTAATTAATTCTTTACATACAGAATTGAAAACTTAATTCTATATTTTGAAACCCTGTTGTTCTAGCTAGGAATCCATGTGGTTATTGACTTGTTTTCCTAACCTCAGTCTTAAAAACTTGCTGAGATTTATTTTGCTGGCTCTTGATGTACCTAAGAACAGTGTACCTGGGGACAACTGTGTTCAAGTGGACCTCGTTATATTTTAAATATTTTTGTAAATAAGTTACTCTTATGATAAGTAATCAAAAACAGTATTTAGTAATGATTTTATGAGGTTTCAGCTTCGGTGAAATTGTCATGCAGCAAGTTAAAAATCAAGAGACAAATCCCATCAAAGCTCCTCCCAGGAAATCCCATAATCCTAAAAATGAAAGACACGCGTTTAAATAGATACGCCAGAGAAAACCGAGATAGAAGAAAGAAAATGAAAGTTGAGGAGAGGAGAAATATGATGGATAAAGTTCAAAAACGGAAGAAGTAGAAGCCACAAGTTCTGTTTCCAGAAGATAATTCAGAAGAAAGTGCTGATGAGCCGAGGAATGTGTTAGTGCTAATGATAATCATGAAGATGTCTTTTCAACTGTAGATGACACTGAGTTGATTGCTTGAGCGAATTTAGAAGAAACAAAAAGAAAATTTTGTTCTTATTCGTGTGGCAGGAAAGACAAACTAATAAAATTATATATATATATATATATATATATATATATATATATATATATATATATATATATTTTTTGTCGGTAGAATTTTAAGAAGATTTGTGAAACAGAATATGAAGTTCAGTATCTAAAGTTTATTAATATGATGACAATTTTTTTTTTTTACATGGTTAGCAATCAGAAATTTTTACTTTCCTTCAGAGGATATTGTGAACAAACTTCCCCCACCTTCTCAAGGAAAAGGTTCAAGCCTAAGGGTTACTAAGAAATATATTTTCAAAGTGTCATTTGAAGGATACGTCCTTGGATAATAAACTCATTTAATTGGAAAGCCTAATATTGTTTTCTGTCAGTAAAATTGGGAATTATGTTAAAACTTTAAACTTAGCAACATTATCACTACTGTTACAGGTATTACATTAAATTTCAAGGCGAACCTATCAATAATAATTAGAAAACAGTACATTGTCTGTATTTTGTACAATTATAAACTTAATGAAATATTAGTTACATTAATATTTTGTTGAACCATATCCCAAGGTATGTCATCCTATGTCCCAAGGTACATCACACTTTTTCCAAGGAACTCAGCCTTATGTACCTAGGGAAAGTATGTAGCACTTCAGGAAATTAAAAAAAAATCTCTACAAAAAAATTATTTAACACTAGGAAAACCGGACCCATCATTCTGCCGGGTACCACGGAATTAAATAATTAAGTAATTGATTAACTAGCAGACTTACTCGTGTTAATTATGTAAGTCTGTGCGGATTACACTGTTTCGGTGCTTTATCACACCATCCTCAGCCTACTAGATCTCGGCGTCATCTCGAACTTCTCTGCCTGTTGTGTGGGTGCATTTGATTGTTGAAAAGTGGAGTCAAATAGTGTGTGTGTGTACTGAAATTGATCTGTGTGTTGAGAATATGATCTGGGTGTGTTTTAGTGTGTTTGTATATTTCGTATTGTTCTAGTGTGTTGAGTTTTGTTTCTTGGGTTGCATACAAACACACTAAAACACACCCAGATCAAATTCTCAAAACACAGATCAATTTCAGTACACACACACTATTTGACTCCACTTTTCAACACTTTTTCAACAATCAAACGCATCCACACAACAGGCAGAGAAGTTCGAGATGACGCCGAGATCTAGTAGGCTCTGAGAATGGTGTGATGAAGCACCGAAACAGCTGTAAGCCGCACAGACTTACATAATTAACACGAGTAAGTCCGCTAGTTAATCAATTACTTATATTCAAGTGTTAAAGGTAGTGTACGCAAGAGTCAAAATGGATTTAAATAATTATTATTCGAAAGCTTTTCATCCTATGACCCCCACATTTTACAACTTTTATTTTATCTTTGTGATGTATGATTCCTAAAAATATTGGTCTTTCATGATTTTTCTGAAGGATGTTACAAGCAATGACTACTAGAGGCACCATCCCCCGTCATTCAGACTGACTGTGCCTACACACCAGATGCGGTTCAAATTTCTATTGTTTCAGCAATGTTTAGATTTCATTTCGACATCTTCGAGTAGTTTATGACTCTTTGGCATGTCCTTTGTCCATATATAAAAATAAAATATTGCTCTCTGAGTGTGTGTTGTTTTGACACGTGCGCGCTGTTTTTGTTGGTGAAAATTCAGTTTCACAATGGCAGCCTCTGGAGACAAACGTTATTTGACACAAGAAGAAATTGACTATTTGATGAATATGTCTGGTAACGAATCAGAAGGTGAAGATCCCCGTAATCTGTGTGAAATTGGCGAAATCTACGAATTATGTGAAAGTCAAGGTACAGATCACGCTGATAAGGACGCAGATTACATTTCAGCAGAGATGAAATTAATGACTCTTCAGATGAAGATTCATCGCATAATGTGTGGCAAGATAACAAGCAACCAGAACAGCCAGCTGATATTGCATCTACAAGAGGGAGGCTACATAATTTTTATTATTATTATTATTATTATTATTATTATTATTATTATTATTATTGTTATTATCAGTAAAAAAGGTCGAATTTATCAGTGATAGGTTATCGTATTTAGTACTTAAGGGTAGCTGGTGTGTTATCGTACTTATAAATGCTCACGCCCCTAAAGAAAAAGACGATATAAAGGATAGCTTCTATGAGGAACATAGGTTAAGGGTGTTTGAGAATAATGTGCTTCGGAAAATGTTTGGGGCTAAGACGGGTGAAGTTACAGGAGAATGGAGAAAGTTACATACTCGTAACACAGAACTGCAGGCATTGTATTCTTCACCTGACATAATTAGGAACATTAAATCCAGACGTTTGAGATGGGCAGGGCATGTAGCACGTATTGGCGAATGTAGAAATTCATATAGAGTGTTAGTTGGGAGGCCGGAGGGAAAAAGACCTTTGGGGAGACCGAGACGTAGATGGGAAGATAATATTAAAATGGATTTGAGGGAGGTGGGATATGATCATAGAGACTGGATTAATCTTGCTCAGGATAGTGACCAATGGCGGGCTTATGTGAGGGCGGCATTGAACCACAGGGTTCCTTAATAGCCAGTAAGTAAGTATTATTATTATTATTATTATTATTATTATTATTATTATGTTGCGATATATGTACTAAAATTTTTATAAATTATATATTTTTATTAAAAGTATGAACTTGTCAAATGCACAAACCTTAAACGAACCCTTCACAATAAAGTCATAACTCTAACGGATTGGTGAATACCGCCCTTAAAATGAGTTTAAAATCGACAATACTTAACATCTGCACTGCATAACTGTTAAAACAAGCTTTGAATATGTTTCACAAGTTAAATTTCATACTGTTGGGTTCGTTTTATTCCAAGGTCGGTACTAGGCTGTATGTCCCCTATAATAAAAACAGCATTGTTATAATTCAAAGTGCTGGAGTACTAAGCGCTGATTATATTGAAGGAGTGGTAGGAGATTTATGCCTTATGTCAATATCGATTTTGTTACTCTGATAGTGAAAAATTAGAGAACGGAAAACGATTATGAGTAAAGAAAATACTCAAATCTAAATATGTAATTTTCTTTTTAGTTGAAGGGTGGAGGCGTTCAAACCCAGTAACCCCCGTCCCCTTGGGTATGCCGCTGTGTTTGGTGAGTACTTCGGAGTAGGTGAGTATATCCCTTAGTTGTTTTTCTTGGTTCACAGTCAACGAGCACAAAAGACTCATTGTTCAAAGCCTTCTTTGTCGTGCTATTTGCAGTGTTGTCAACTGGACGGGAATTCCGTCAAAACTGGCGGAATTTCAACGTAGCGAGCGGGAAAAAAATGGCTTTGACGGGTGACGGATTTCCTGGCGGAAATTACGATTTACATCGGCGGCTTTTGACTTTTTTTTAGCTGCTGTCATTTTTCAATTATTTAATTTTTGGGAAATCTTACTTTTTCTTTGAATAGCCCTGTCCGTACCGTACCATGTTAAGGAATTTTCCGTTTCAAATTTCCTCGTAATCAAGTCAGAGGTTGACGGTTACGCCGAGTATGAACGTTGCAACTTTCCTCCGACTTGAAGACACGATTACTGCCGTGTATTGGAATGTGAGGTGGAAGGTCGGCATAACAAAAGTGTATCCCAGATAAGACCTCGCTCCCAACAGAAGTTGTCATTATCAGGCCTGCAGCAAGTGGACACATAGCTTGGCTTTGGTTTAGAAAATTAAACAAACATATTCTAATAAAACGAATCGGTGACTCACGTGTCCAGAATCTTGAGATGAAGCTGATTGCATCACAAAGTGTAAGTAATTATTCTGTGTGCGTTCGGTGTAGTGGAATGTAGTGTGCCCCGTTAAGTGTACGTTTGTTTCTGTATCGCGTTACCTATATTGTATTTTTTTTAAGGTGAAACGATTATTAGTGTCTGTACTGTTTTGTGATTATTGACAGATTTCACATGTCAGAAAAGAAAGATAAGAGCTATACTAGAAAATTTAGAAAAGAGTGGTTAAGTGATGAAAGAGTGAAGGATTGGCTGTTGGAGGTGCCTGGAGACCCTAATATTGCGCGGTGCAAGTATTGTCAGTGCAGTCTGAATGTGCGATTGTCAGATTTACTCCATCAGGGAAGAACTAAGAAACATTTAAAAGCATCAGAACTATTTTCAACTTCGCGCCAGTCAAAATTGCAATTTATACCAGTCAAACATACGTACGAATGTGCAGCTGCTGAGGCTGCTCTTTCACTTTTTGTAATTAACCATTGTTCAGTAAGATCTGTTGATCATCTTTCCGATCTTACCAAGAGATTTTCAAAGGTGCTGACCATGCTTCTCTTTTACGGCTTTACCGCACAAAGTGTAGTGGTTTGATTAGGAATATTCTTTTCCAACATTTTAAATCAGAACTAAAGAGCGATGTTGATAGTGGCCACTTTAGTCTTTTTATTGACGAATCGACAGATATTTCTGTCATAAAACTATTGGCTGTGTGCATTGTATATTATTCGAAACAACAACATACAATTGTATCCACTTTTTTTGGAATTGTTGAACTAGAACAGGGAAATGCAGATTGTATTGTGAGTGCAATAAAGTCATTACTTTCAGACTACGGGTAAGACATTAAACAAATGAGAGGCGTGGAGACCGACAATGCGTCAGTAGTGGTAGGCATTAACAATGGGGTCTATCAGAAACTGAAGCAGGAAGTCAGTAATTTTGTATTGATTCCTTGTGTTTGTCGCTCAGTTCAGTTAGCTGTGTCCTCTGCTGCAGAAATGTTGCCAAGAAATGTTGAATTTTTAATATTTGAAACTTATTCTTGGTTTTCAACGTCATCTTCTCGACAGATCACATATAGGTTTTCATTACAAGCAATAAATGATGGAGCCGATCCCCTTAAAATTGTACAACAGTCAAATATAAGGTGGCTATCGATTGAAGTTGCTGTCAATCGCATACTAAATCAGTGACTTGAATTACAGACACATTTTGAGACATCTAGACTTCAAAATAAGTGCTATGCAGCTGAACTCTTATATGGTATGTACTGTGACGTCATCAATAAACTCTATCTTGTATTTCTGAAACCATATCTAGAAGAATGTCAGAAAGTCAATAAGTCATTCCAGTCAAGTACAGCAGATCCTTCGAAGCTTCTTAAAGATTTAATTCTACTCGTTGTAGGTATTACTAGACGAATTGTTGTTCCTGGTTATAGGGGAGATCTGCTAACCGTGGAAGTTAGAAAATACAAGTCCCCTAATATTTATCTTGGCCATGAAGTAGAAATTTTATTAACTGATTTGAAAAAGGACAATAAAATCAGCCCTGATAATGAAAAATTGTTTCGCAATAGGTGCGAAATTTTTCTGCGATCTCCAACTGCGACTGCCGAGGAATGAACAGGTTTTGCAAAAAGTGCCTTTAATTGCACCAGAACAGTGTTTGAGAATAGTTGAAGAGAGTATAATCCCATTAGCCAAAGAATTAGGGTTAACTGAAAATGTAATAAGAAAAATTGATTTTCAATGGTCTAAATTAACCACTGTTCATGGCAAAATGTTACCAACACGATTGAATTTTGGCATGAGATCGCGTCATATAAGGATGCAAGTTCTCAAAATCCATTTCAAGAACTCTCAGACTTTGCCATAATGATTTTGGTTTTACCGTGGTCGAATGCTGATGTGGCGAGAGCATTTAGTATACTCAACAATGTGAAAACTTCCCTCAGAAATAGACTTAAAACCAATATGGTGAATTCGATCCTAACTGTGCGTGCTGGACTTAAGCGTGTAAAAAAATGCTGTCATGACTATATCCTACCAGACCATGTTCTCAACCAAATTGGCACAATGGCAGCGTACCGCAGCATAGACCAACCCAGCACATCAACTGCAGACCTATAGGCAGATGATGTGGATGAACTATTACTTTAATCAAGATTGGTAAGTTTGTGTTAAAATTTCTTTTTTAGTTATATATAAGTAGATATATTGAGTGGGTCTTTTTTAATTTTGACGGATTCTGACGGATTTCCATGTGTTTTACTGACGGGAATATAATTTATGTGTTGGCAACACTGGCTATTTGCCTGTTCATTGTCTGGTATACCGATAACAACGTGTGATGCGATCCGTTGTGTTTGTATTTTTGTTCGGGCAAATTTTGTGTTTAATGTTGAATTGAACGTTTTCTCTCATTCATTATCCATATTTCCTCGGGAGTAAGGCAGTTTGACAGTTTTTGAATGGGCTGGTTGTATGGCAACAAGTTCTGCTGTAAAATTTAACGCATGATTTTGATTTCTAATGTTAATATCTGCTACTTTGTTTCCATGTAGGCCTATTATAATGACTCTCACCACTGCCTGTTTTCCCATTCTTGAGTCTGCTTTATACCTTGTTGTGGCATCATATTAATGATTTCTAGAGGTGTTTCAGATCTAAAGGACTGTAGGCAATTCTTGGTTAAACTAGCGCTGTGGTAGTTTCTTTCCCACTTCGCTTATATGCCTTCAAGTGTCTTACCTCTTGTTCCAACATAACTCAATATTATAGCTTTGATAAAGCAAGTGTTCTACGTTTTAAATTCTGAAGAGTAGAGTGTATGGAGTTTTAAGTATGGTAGATTTAACTCCATTTTTTTTTTTTTTTTTTTTTACTTTTATCGTCTCTCTCTTAAAAGCTTTGTGGTTAACACGACACGACAGCGCATCTCTGGAGCAGTGAGATCAGCTTTGTCGCTACATTCACTGCAGCATTGATCTCCCCTGAGAGTCCAGACAGAGGCAATAAAGTTTACTTTCGGTAAATAGTTCCATTATTAGTTTCGTATATTTGCAATTCGGGGAGAGGTAAGTTGCAATTTCTACCTTTAGCGTATAAGTCAACATAAACTTCGCACTCGAATATAACCGTCATTGTTTTCATTATACCTGTTTCACTATTAAGTTTACCTTTGTTTCGCGGCACGTTTTAGTTTGCGGAATTGTAATATTAAACGGAAGGTGAGGTTAATGAACTGGCCACCCTACCCCTTTATGTCCTTGCTTAGTTGCCTCATAAGCAATGCCCCAACCTGAAGAGTAAATTTTGTAAAATTGATTTATCCATTACCTATGATGGCAAAATAAGGCCACGATATTTTGTTAGGGGATGTATTAATAAAAACTTCATCGAATTATCCACTAACGTTACTTGATATGCAAGGAAGGATTAGAATATAAATTAGTAATATTACAGCTGATCCCCGATGTGTGGATGGAAATTTGTTGCGTAATTTTTTGCATTTGTGCACCGTACAATGATGGTGGGCATTTCAGTAGATCTCATGAATGAAATCCAAGTATATTAACCAAGTAAGGCTGTTTTTCTTTGCTGTATTTACGGGTCGCATTGTTTTTCGAAACGAGCGCCCTCTCACCTGAGGTAGTGTTCATTCATTACCCGCTACATTTCTTTGCAGACTCACTATACCATAGACAAATAAATAGACTATATTATCAAAGTATATCAGTTTTCGGTAATTTCATAGAAGACGGGCACTTGGTTGAATGTAGTAAGCATTACCAACTTTTTTACTTCAGAGTTAAATGTTAGTGATCTTTTAGTGACTTTTATATGTTAGTTCTAGGTTTTTATACTAGGTGTCGCCGTGATTTTCTTTTAATTTGATTGGTTATAGTTGTCATTTGTTCTAGAATTTTGAATGGATAATGACGGTGTCAGTTGTTCTTGGCTGTTTGACGTGAGTGGTGTTATGTCGTGTCTGATGGCTAAAGCTACTGAAAGTTTGTCATTTTATGATTTTCTTTCGATTTTATTGGTTATAGTCGTCACTTGTTCTAGAATTTTCATTAATTTTGAATGGATAATGACGGTATCAGTTGTTCTTGGTTGTTTGACGTGAGTGGTGGTTATATTATGTCTGATGGCTAAAACTATTGAAAGTTTGTCATTTTATGATATTGTGAAAGATGATGTGTGAACTTAGAACAAAGTATTAAATTTTGTGTCGATTTTGGTTTAGTTCTTTCGCTGATGAATAAGAATTGTGTTGAATGTTGAGGAGAAAACGGTTTTTATGTGGTTTAAAGGAATTATTTACTGAATTTTCTGTATAAGTTAAGGTGTAATAAGTGTTCGAAGATAATATCATTTAGTGTAAACACATGATGTTTTATGCGAAGTTGACTGTACGACAAAGTGTTGGTTCAGGGCTTTATTGCCTGCATAGTTTGTTTAAATTGCCTTAAAGTCTGTATCATATACTTGAAGTGAAGTGGTTGTCGTTGAAGACTTCAATGAGAATTGACGTCAGTGAGAAAATAATTTTATTTGATAAGGTGATGAATTATGATTTGTTTTGTGTTTTAGTGATTTTTGGGGGTAAAGTGCGGACGAAAACTGCCAGAAAAGTACTGCCAACTATGAAGTTCGAATGCCACCAAACGCCAAAAAAATCAAATGTGAAAAATTAATTATATTTTAATTTTTTTGGAGGGCTTTTCCTCTTTAAAAATATAGATATATATTTGATTTTCCATTTTTGTGATGTTTGGTGACATTTGAACTTTATAGTTGGCATAACGTTTTTGGTAGTTTTCGTCAGCCATGTTGAAATTACCCAGTTTTCTTCTAATCATGAGACTTCCCACAGCTATTTTTGTAAAATTGTGAATGTAACTTCTGCTGAAGATATTCAGGAAATCGGTTTCAATTAGCCTATGATATGAAGGGCTCCAAGAGATATAGTCATAAGCCACACTGATACATTAGTTTTGAGAAATGAGCAAAATAAAGATTGATAAGAACCTGTAAATCATAATATCAAACTATCAAGATTTCTTGCCTGTTTTGAAACATATTCATGAATGTAGCACAAAAATGTTGATTCCAAACACAGTTTCATAGTTATCGCAATTAAGGAAGTAACTAACTGTGGCTTATGACTATATCTCACTGAGAAAGGATAGAAATATCTGATGTCTTATACCATTCATTTATTATGAAAAATAATGTTTTAGTATAGTTAATTGATTATCTTACGTAGTCTTACAGAAACAATGAAAACTTTGTCAGTCATTATGTATTATGAGAGGTCTTCCACTTCATAGCCATGCATATTATTGCCTTTAAGTGACTGGAAGGAGTCTTGATTGGCTGCTGGAATGTATGCCATAAGAGACAATACATCATTCAATTTCTTCTGGTTAATGAAGAGTGGAGTTCTATATTTTACTGGAAGTTGAAATGGATCTGATTCTATGGATCTTCCTTTCTTATTAAGTCGTATTATCAGCAATATTCAGAGGGCCTAATGTGGATTAACAATGCTTTACACCTCACTCATAAAGAGTTTTGGAATTCAAGTGAAATTGTGTGGCTTCGCCGAAATGAATTTTATTACCATTCTTCAATTAGGCTAGTTGTTTTGGATACCAGTGATTTAAGATCATCCAAACTCTTGAAATCCTCTCTTTTTCCATTTTTGTTATAATAAAGCTGTTATTTCGACCTGCTAACTTCACATCAACCCATTCATCTGGCATGTAGACTATTGACTGCCTGTTTCTTGCATATTTTTCTAATTAGCAAAATCACGATCGCATGGGAGTCAAGTGTGACCCACCACAGGATAGAGAAAACTGGATTATTTCAAATCTCTTAGTAGCCACTAGAGATCCCCCAAAACAATTGGAGCCCAATTCTTTGCCTTTGGCTCCATTTTCATCTTGGCCATCAAATACGCATTTTGGGCAGTGAAGTCTACCATGTCCCGGAAAAAGTGAAAAATATTCTCTTGAATTCTCCAAGTAGCTTAGTATAGCATTTATTGGAACAAGTGCAAGAAGGTCCTAAAGATGCTGCTTGAACTGTCTTATTTGTTTTACTATACACATACTGTCGACCTATATTATGTCTTCATTTAACCATCACCTTTGTCCATTTGTCACTGTTGCGCTTCCTTTTTGTTGAATAATTTTGTTTCTGTGGTGATATTTCACTTATTCTACCAACATCAAGCTGTAATATTAAGAAAAATAAAAATTGTAAGATTTCAGATGAAACATAGTCACAAGCAACATACACAAATTTGCAGCTCCTGTTTTCATTTGAGGTTAAAGGTCTTTTTAAAAACTACAGTTATTGTGAAAAGTTACATGAATAAACTACACTATAGTCATTAAATATAACATAAAAAGTTCGTGCATAATAATGATAAAGACAAATCTGTAGAGCATGTAAAATTCAGGGTGATACAGTCACAAGCCACACAGCTGATACATCAGTAATAAATAATGTATTAATACTTATTGTAGTGTCATCTGAGCTATAAATGTTGGTAGATGAATGCCAAGATTCATCACTATCAGTATCAAATGGGTCCGATTCTTCATTTTCACAATTATCGTTCTCAGAACTCTTTTGAATGTAGCAAGCATTTCCACTTCGTCTTGAGGTGGATGCCATTTTGAGGTGGCTTATGACTATGTATCTTCTCAACTTCTCACAAGATGGCAAAGTAAATAACTGTCACCTGTATTTTTTTTGCAATATACTGTAGAAACAAGAACTTCTTCAAGTGTAGTTAAAGAGGGAGGTTCAAAGAAGAAATTGGAACAGGAATCTGAAAAATGATAAAATTTTGGCTTATGACACTCCCAGAGCCCTACATATATATAATCGGAATAAACCATTTAATTTTTATACTAAACTGCAAGGCCTTGAAAAGATGTGTACCCTGAATGTAAATATAACACCCATAAGAGTAATAAGTCCATCGTCATGTCATTCGCGTTCTAAATCTGGAAATGATGCCGTCTTGATGTCTGTGCTTGTTCAGCATCCAGAGGATAAAGATAAGATGGATAACAGAGATGACCTACAATGTGATATTTCTTTCACCATTGGAGCAGTGACACTTCATCTTCGATCACGGTAATATTAGTTGATATGATATATTTATTAAACAGCATCTATTATGTCATGGTGTAGGCTACCTTCACATTCCTGCATTTAGGAAACACCATAACTCATCATTACATTTTTTCTGTCTCATAATTTTTCTCACCGTCTACTTCTCTCTCCTCTGCCGGTCGAGGTGGGTTCCTCCAAGTTGGTGACCAGGGGGTGCAATTTTCTCATGATCTTCTTTTCGACCATTATCGACTTACCATCACCCAGCCCTTTTCGTTCTCTCGTCTTTTTCATCTCTATGTTTCTCACTGCCGGCCACCATTGTATGCAGAATCATCACAGACATATACACCTTACAGACATATACACCTTTCCATCCCTGCTGTTAGTTTTTTGCCAGTCCACCTACATGACGGGATTTGTTACGAATGCCTGGTAAGGCACATACTTCTTCCTCTTGTAGATATTTATATTCATTCTTAGGTTAAGGTTCTTAGGCTTATAACTCACGTCTCACCAGCGGGAATCGTTCCTATCTCCGTGGTCCTGTCCCACGGTTTCGAGCGCGACTTCCGAATTGTGTAGCCCGCCATGGCCCCCAGGAACAGAGCAATAGTGGACCCTTCATACTGCCCCTACATGCAAGTTTAGGTGCCGAGCCCGGACTGGAGGTCAAGTACACTCACGTAGAGCCCCAATGGGGGCTCGGGGCGATTTAGACATCCTGGTGACAGACTCGGCTCACTGGGGGGATATATCACTCCGACGTGTTACCGTTGACTTATGGGTGTCGCAGTGTAATCAACCACAAGTCCCCTGAAGCTGCGTCCTGTCTTGGATTGCTCCAGCTTTAGCTGAGCAGTCCGGTGATTGTGTTCAGTGTAGAGTGGGAAGCCATGGGCGGTTATTGCCGTGGTAGGGACATAAAACTGCGACATGCTTCTAGTGTAAGACTTGCCATTAGGTGTGTAATGTCCCATATGAAGGGTAACTTGCGTGAGGAGGGTTGCTTGGGATCGGACTCTGGGGGGGGGGGGAGTCCTCATAGCTGGCACAGATCACGAAGAATTTTTAGGTGTTTTTCTTTCGCCCCCCCCCGGTGACAGGCTGACTCCGAGGGTTCCGAAGCGGGGGGTCAGTTTGAATGTCCTCGCGCTCTTTTTCCCCCACCCTCAGAAAAAGAATCACAAAAAGCAAAAGACAGGAATAGTCAAGACTGGTGGTCATATGACGAATAATGCAATGGAAGTGGAACCTGAGAGAGTAACAGTAAAAGTTCCGCCTCCAAAGATTATTAGTATCACCTTGGACAGAACAGAAAAGACTATGAAAGCATCAGTCCATTTTACGTAAGACGCTTACTCGACGGACTCGTGGGGAAGGTCATAAATGCAACTCCTCTACGCAACTGTATCTCCTCATCGAGACCATATCTCCAAAACAGAGTGAGACGCTGTTGAAAGCGAAGTTGCTTGGGTCTCACCCTAATAAAGTCGAATGGCACTCCTCGCTGAACACCACGCAGGGAGTAGAGCAACGGATTTTCTGGAAGGTATGTCTGATGAAGAGATCCAACTAGAACTGGCGGAACAGTCCGTGTCCAAGGCTTACGTTTATTCAGTAAGCGGGACGGACAGACTGTTCCTCTGAGCACTTCTTTTTGATCTTCGAAAAGCCTGTCCTACCAGAATACATCTTTGTCGGGTACAAGCGTGTCCCAGTTCGTGCCAAACCCAATGAGGTGCTTTAGGTGCCTACGGTTCGGACATACGTAAAAACGTTGCACTAATAGCATCATATGTGCAAAATGCGGCGGTGCTGACCATGGTAATTCCCCATGTGCCGGCACCGAGCACTGTGTGAATTGTTCTGGGGACCACTCCGCTAATTCCAGAAATTACCCGAAGTATATGGTAGAGATGGATATTCAAGAGCTCAGAGGCCGAGAAAATATTACGTTTTTTCAAGGCGCGTAATTCACGGGAAGCAACACATCTTTCCTTTGCTTACAGTACTTATTCCATGATTGATATCTCCGTTTTTAGCCCAGTTTTGTCCATGCATTTCGAATGGTCTGTGATTCACGACCTACATTATAGTGACCACTACCCCATCCGAATGCGTATGTCGGCTCTACGTCTTCCGGAATCTCTCTCTCCAAAATGGGCTATTCAAAAAGCGGCCTGTCGGAGTCAATATCATTCGATGATAATGGAGATGAAAGTGTGGACTACGTAGTAGAACATTTCTCAAATGTGGTTGTAAAGTCAGCGGAATTATCTATCCCCCGGTCGTCCTGTCGTCCAAAAGACCTCTCTGGTGGACGAATACCTGCAGAGATGCAGTCCGAGACCCCAAACGTGCCTTACGCCAATTTTAGCGCCATCCGACCCAAGAATATTTTGTCCAGTTTAAACGTCTTCGAGCCAAAGCTCGTCGCACTGTGTGCGATGCCAAGGAGATGTCCTGGACAAACTACGTCAATTCATTGAAAAAGAACGTCCCAGCCAACACCGTATGGGACAAAGCCCGTCAAATAATGGGGAAACTTAGTTCTGTAATTCCGGGCCTTCTGAACTATAGAGTAAGGACCATCGGTCCCATAGAAATTGTTCAAATATTTGCTACCACTTTTGCATAAATAAGCAGCTCAAGGAATTATGACACGGAATTTCTGAAAATCAAAGATGCTGCAGAATAACGGAACCTAAATTTTTAATCTGATAACACTGGGGACTACAATGCACCGTTCACAACCATCGAACTGGAGGCGGCACTAGACACATCCTCTAGTCCTGACAACATCCATAACCACATGCTTTGCCATCTTCCGCCAGCTGGCAAATTCTTTCTTCTCGCAATATACAACAGAATCTGTACTGAGGGTGTATTTCCATATGCTTGGCGTTCCGCCATTGTAATTCTAGTCTAGAAACTGGGAAGGGATCCTTCTTTACCCGGAAGTTATAAGCCAATTTGTAGGATTATGGAAAAGATGATAAACAATGCCTGATGTGGGTACTCGAATCGGAAAACCGATTATCTAATATCCAATATGGTTTTTGTAAGTACCGACCCGCCGGAAACCATCGGCTGGAGACCATCATTAGAGATGCTGCCCTCAAGAAGGAACATCTTGTGACAGTCTTCTTTGATCTATGGCTCAGCAAATAAATCCAAGTTACGTCTCTTAGTCACTATACGTCATTATGGAATACGACTCAGTACAGGGGTCTTCCCTATGAGTCAGATAGAGAGCCTGTACCATATTATGAAGTGGGGCAACCATCACTGTATAGGCGACGTAATGTGTTGTTGTGCTTATTTGCTTTTTTAAGCTTCGCTTGCAGCCTGAGCACAATTCTTACTATTCCTTTCACCATTCGTCTCTTTACGGCTGATACAGTGAAAATCCACGGAGACTTCGCCCAGCAGGTGTGCGGTTTCGAGAACTGCTCTCTGAGCTCGACGTCCATTTACCATCAGTTTGCACACTGGAGTATACCACGACGTGGTATGCGACGTCCCATGTTTGAGGTAAGTCTGAGCCGATATTTTAAGAGCTTTACACCAGCTTTTGTTTATAGACTTCGTTTTATTGAACTTTTATCACAGTTTCAAAATTATTAATTAGTTTTTACTGATGTATCCTGGGTAGGTGATTGTGTTCGTTGCTCCTTCGTTACAAATGGAGAGATATTTAAATACAGACTAAGCCAATATACTAGTGTTTTTACCGCTGAACTGTGCGCTTTTTACAGAGCTTTATTGTTTTTAAATATGCAACCCTGGGTCAGATTCCTTATCTGTTCCGTCTCTTTAAGTTCCATTCATTCCTAGCAGTCTTTTAATAGTGATGATCCGCTTGTAGATGCTGCAGCCAGGGCTGGTGCACTGAATGGGTCTCTGGTATATTGGCTTGAGAGGTGGCAGGACATTGAAAATCACTTGATATGTAAAATATGGTGGCAATGGGAAGGAGATTGGTCTGCACAAGAGGGAAACAAATTACGAAGTGTAAAGAATACTGTCCGAGTTTGGGATTCGTCCTCAAGAGCGTCACGACACGAAGAGGTTTTACTCACGCAGTTGAGGATTGGCCACTGCCATCTGACACATGGCCATCTCCTACGTGGCGAGCCTCAGCCGGAGTGTGATATGTGCTGTGTTCCACTTACAGAGGAACATTTTTTATTGCATTGAAGAAAATATGACCAGTCCATTGGCAATATGGAATTCTGGTGACTCTACGTGACGCTCTTGGAAATGATTTTAATTGTATAAATGCAGTTCTGAGATTTTTATCGAATACAGGACTGGAAAAGGTGATTTAGTTTTTTATTGACCCTTTTTATTAATTTTCCGGACCCTTTACATCCGGAGGTTAGATTTGTAGTTTTGTATTTTATTTTATACAGTTGACATTTCGGACCTTGTACATCCGAATATTTTATAAAACTTTATAGTTTTTAAATTTGATACATAATTTATCTCTGGTGACCTTAGTTTTATTATTTTATTGGTTCGTTTTGAATACTACCTAGGGTTGTAGAACTGCGCACTTTTATTATCCTTTACAAATCACCTTGTGTATGCTGGAATTGTATACCTCGTTTTCCGTGACAACGCTTTTTAGTTATTTTAGCACTCGGATTATTGTATTATTTGTGTCTTTTTATGAAGAATTTTAGATAAAGGCGCAAATATCCATAGTAACTGACGCACCCTTTTTAAAGCCCACTACCACCACCACCACCACCACCACCACCACCACCACCACCACCACCACCACCACCACCACCACCACCACAGTTCCAAATGAAATCGGTTTTGTTTTCTCAAGGCCATCCCTGCACTTACTAATGAAAGACGTAATCTCATCATCTGGACAGATTCGTGTGCTAAAATAAGAATGTCCTTGTATATTTGTGGGTTCATTTGGTGGAAACGGGTGTTCTTTGTACCTGGGCATACATACATGGCTTCAGATCGCGACTTTGGTGTGATCGAAAGGAAAAAACGCCACACCCAATACATTTACGTCCCTGACCAATGGTGCGACCTAATTGCGAGGGCCAGAAAAAGAAACCATTCCATGTAATACGTATGGAAAAGGAGGACATGAAAGATCTGTCTCTATTGCAGAAAAGCCTTGTGTACAGAAAAAAAAAATAATCGCAGGTAGTGCAGTAACTCTCAGGGATGCTACCTCCATCTTTGTAAGTAAAGGTGAACCTGAGATTATTGGACTCAGTTATAGGTTACGTGTAGCCATTAAGATAAGTAGATAAAAGCAAACACAAAAAGAAGAGGTCGACAAGCAAGCACAATGATCACTTTCAACCTTAGGTACCTAAGTGGCCACTGCTGGGGACGGAGTGGTTCGGTTCGGAGCAGTTACTGTGACGTCATTACTCATTTGTTCCGAGTAAACATTTGTGGCGGCAGATTTAAAATTTAGATATATTGAGTATTTTACAAGCGTTGTAGTAAAGCACTTTCGCTTTGACAATAGACGAGAAAAAAAGTGCTTCTCTTCATTGCCAAATGGCAGTTGCGAATTTTATGTGAGTGATTACAGTAATTTGGGGAGTTATTTTATATGAAACGCCTATTTAATCTTCAGTGTTGTTATATATGCGCGACGAAATAAAATTGATAAAATAATTTATAATACTAACAGTTAATAAATTAACGTGTGAGGTAAATGTTAAACGCTGCAGCTAAGTAAAAAGAAGATAGAAAGAAACGGACTCCATGAAACTCTACCTAAAGCACTTAAAAAATTACACACAGAATTATTTACTATTATGGAAAGTGGATAAAATAATCAATAAAATGAGGAATCTAGCCTTCCATACAACCATGTTCTCTTTAGTGAAGATTAATATTATTAATAAATTAAAGTAATTAGGTAACATAATTCGTAGAAATAAATACAAATAAAATGATGACTGATGAGGTAACACAAATCCAATAAACACAAATAGAAAAAAATGCATTTCCTTTTTTAACATATTTTAATATTAATCAAACACTCTAATATAATAATAATAATAATAATAATAATAATAATAATAATAATAATAATAATAATAATAATAATGGCTTTTAAGGAACCTGGGGTTTTATTGCCATCAGTTCCTATCCTCACCAAGGTTAAATCAGTCTCTACATCATATCCCACCTCCCTCAAATATATTTCAATATTATCCTCCCATCTACGTCTCGGACTCCCCAAAGGTCTCTTTCCCTCCGGCCTCCCAACTAGCACTCTATATGCATTTCTGGATTCGCCCATCCGTGCTACATGCCCTGCCTATCTCAAACGTCTGGATTTAATGTTCCTGATTATGTCAGGTGAAGAATAAAATGCATGTAGTTCTGCGTTATGTAACTTTCTCCATTCTCCTGTAACTTCATTTTTCTTAGTCCCAAATATTTTCCTAAGCATCTTATTCTCCAACACCCTTAACCTCTGTTCCTCTCTCAAAGTGAGAGTCCAAATTTCACAACCATATAGAAGAACCGGTAATATAATTAATTGTTTTATAAAATCTAACTTTCACCTATTTGACAGCAGACTGGACTATAAAAGCTTCTCAACGGAATAATGAAACGCATTTCCCATATTCATTCTGCGTTTAATTTCCTTCCGAGTGTCATTTGTAACTCTTGCTCCAAGATATTTGAACTTCTCCACCTCTTCAAAGGATAAATTTCCAAATTTTATATTTCCATTTCGTACAATATTCTTGTGACAAGACATAATCATATACTTTGTCTTTTCGGGATTTACTTTCAAACGTATCTCTTCACTTCAATTAAAATTTTAATGTTTTCCTTAATAGTTCGTGGATTTTCTCCTTATATAGTCGCGTCATCTGCATAAAGAAGGAGTTGATGTAACCCATTCAATTCCAAATCTTCTCTGTTATCCTGGACTTTAATAATAGTAATAATAACAATATTGTTATTATTATTATTATTATTATTATTATTATTATTATTATTTACAGTAAGATGTTCAGACTGGCAGTGTTCATTAGGCCCAGTTGACAGGTCATATAATAGGATGAACTCCCCTTCATTACCAGAGTTTCAGCCCGCCTTGGGGATAAGGAAATAATTTGTCCTTCAGCAGAAAGTATTTAAATATATTAGTACCTACCTTGTTGTCTGGTAGAACTAAGTGAAACATGTGAACTCTGTTCGAACGTTTGAACTGACCGGTAATGGCTATGGTTAACTGAGTAACTTCAGTGCTCTGCTGCCAAGCACGTAAACCGATAGAACCGAGTAACTCAACAGTTCTACTCGCTCCGTCCTCAGCTCTACATCACGCTGTCCAAGTATAATAACCTTATGAAACTCTTACCACTGATTCCTTCTGTTTATCATGACTTTTACAGGAATCTTAAGACTGTAAATGACACAAGTACGGGTGAAAACATCGAATTTATTGATGATGAGACAGAGTTTGCATAGTCATATATATGCCGGTAATGCTGTCTTCAATTTTGGATAAATACTGATACACTATGTTTATATCTATGGCACTAACGATTTGCAGTCGTATTTGTACATCTGTCTTCTTTCCTCTAAACCAGGCTTGATATATGTATGTCCTATACATCAATAGTAATTTACAATAAACTTTAACAGCAATTATCTCACAATTGCTTTGAAGTGGGATCTGCCATTTTTCCACTGAGGTACTCATATTTAGTCCCGCTATCAGTGCTAAAAATGTTCGAAATTCTTCTGCAGCTGATAAGTGGTTTCAGACTTGTGTAGAAATTTAAGATAAATTAACCTTGTAAGGATAAGGCCACTAGGCCTTCTTTTCCTTTCTACCAAGACTACAATTAGGTAATTAGGTAACATAATTCGTAGAAATAAATACAAATAAAATGATGACTGATGAGGTAACACAAATCCAATAAACACAAATAGAAAAAAAAATGCACAATTTCACGAATACAAATAGAATTACAACTACAATAGAATCTAAATACTAAAAACTACCTGATTAATAGACACTAGACAGTTTTTGTAGAAGTTAAAAAACAACGAATTAGTTGCTGAATTAAACATTAAACCCAGAATGTTTGTATAGGGTTGAAGTTACTGATGATTGAAGTATTTTTTGCTAGAATAAGAAAATTGTTTACTAGAAGCCATGCATGAATTAGTCTTAGTTACTGGCGAAACGTCTAGGAAATTAGTGCGGATTTGAATTGAAGATTATTTTGACAGTTCCTGATACTAGCACGTAGTGATTCGAGGGATCTTTGCAGGAAATTGTGAAAGAAGATTGATTACCAGCTAAAGCTATGTGAACTATATCCTAGTAACTTGTAATTACTGTTGCTCAACAGGACAGTTTCTGTGATCACTGTCAATTACATAACCTTATCTTTCAGTTGTGATGGATGTGATCAAGATGGAACCTGCACTTGATCTGCTCGACATACAGCTACATGCTAACACATACGAAATGGAAGAAAATGATCCTTTATCAGAGGTAACTCAAAAGTCTTACTAAGATGATATATTTTGTTTATTTTTTTGTGTAACAGTGTCAGAAAAGCAAACATTTCACACTTTATATTCAGTAGACTAAATTATAACCCCGTGCTTTGCTGTGTGGTGTATGGCATCATGAATTGGTCTGACATTATGAAGTGTGCTTGGTTGTACTCTCTTCATGGGAAGAATTTTTCATAGGAAAATCAGCTAGTCTGTATCACTACTGCTCACCCTGCATCATGATCGAGTAATGCAGAGTCACAGTTAATGTAATCTGGTCCTCAGCTCCACTGGGGTTCTGTTTGACACCTCTGTATGAAACTTAAATTACTCTTGGATTTCATGTGAGAAATTGTCCTCTGTACTCCAAAACATTTTATTTGAATTATAATTTCTAAGGCAATTAAGCTTTTATATTCAGCCAAGGTGCTTTCTGATGTCCTACAAGAGAATTATTTCTCACTCACTTCATCAGTGTTTATGGAATATATGCTACCACTTATTGACTAGTAAAACTGTGACCGTAATTTAATTAAATATGTGGAAAACTTACAAGCATTGATTTGCTCATTATGATATACGTTAGCTCGTAGTTGTACTCGAGAGGGATGTTTGAAAGCTTAAAGAAATTTGAAAATTATTAAATATGGTCTAGGATCAGAAAATAGCAAAGCAGGATAAATGTAGATATGAATAATGATCAATTTCGAGAGTAAGCAAGCATTAACCAAATTGTTCCTTCATTTGTGACAACATAGATATAGTTGAAATATATAAGGTAGAACATAAGTTATAAAATGCATTTTCTACTTACCTTCTCATAATGTGATTTTATTTCTAACTTTTACCACACACCCGTCAACAATGGGTATTCCACTCAACACAGCAACACAGTAGTCCTTATTGCAATCCACCAAACGACAATGACAAATTCACGTGTATTATTGAGAAGAACAACAATGTACCCCTAATTTCAACCAATGTTCACAAAGCACTATATACAGAACAAAACTGTCAGTTCACAGTTCGTTCGCCGTGCCTAGTTCTAGCTCACTCAAGTTCATGGTACGTCGAACCCCAGGTCTTCCAGATACAGTTCACTGCACGTCGAACCGAAGACTTCCAGATATAGTTAATGTACATGTAATTATTGGAAAAACCTTTTTAGTAACATGTCTGCCTTAGGTAACCATAAATGATCTAAAAACATCGGTATTTTAACCAAAAATGCTATAATTATGCACAAATAAAATAAATTATGCACTTCGAACCCAAGACTTCCAGGTACAGTTCACTGCACTTCGAACCCAAGCCTTCCAAACGCGATTCCTTGCACGTCGAACCCAAGACCTTGAGGTACGTTGCACTCGCCTGGATACTGCCATAGTTATGGACCGGCTCATGTTCACTGCACCTCGAACTCAGATCCTCTGGAAACGTCTCCGCTGTCCAAGACCAGAGTAACTAGCTCTCTCGCAGCTGGCTGACTGACTGACTGACTCCTCGTCACAACTCACGGTGTTATTTATTTACCACCATTGTCTAGAATGTTCTGCGTCGCGAAGCCTCTGGGTTTGCACAACAATCTACTTCCAGGTGCTTCCTTACTTCCGCACACTCTGCCCTGTGCCGGGACCACAGCTCTTTCCTTGCTGCTCCGCGCCGCTCCGCGTCGTCTCGCAGTCTTCCTTCTTCTCGCCTCGTGCTGCGCTTCAGCACCTGCTGAAGCCCTAGTTCCGCTTCCCGCGTCTCCCACTCGCTCCGTGTTGTGCTGGATGCGCACACTCTCCCGAGGCCAACAGGATTTTCTAGAGCTCTCTAGACAGGTGCCGCAATATTTATTTCGTTGTTGTTCCTACAATAACTCTTATGTGGAAATACTTTCCAGTAGAAAGGAAAAACACATTTACTCATCCTATGGCAGCCATACATAGGAGACTGTGAATTCTTACATTTTCGAAACATAGAAATATAATTACATACATGAGATTTTATTATTTGATGTATCACTATTTAAGTTGTTTAATAGAGCAAAAATCTGAAAATCGATAAATATATGACATAGGAGTTACCGTCTGGCCAGCAGCTCGACACCTCTGAGAGCTGGGGAAGTGAGGGTAGATTATCAGTGCCGTTAGCTGTGGTAGGTGTGACTGTAGTATTCGTGCAAAAACACTTGTCTCAACCAGTAGGCCAGCGTGTTATATAGCGATAGTGTTGTTCTTAGTGTGTTTTATTTTCATTTTCTCTCTTCTCTTTTTGTGTTTATTTGTGATTGTGACTGTTTATAAATAAAATAGTAAGCTATATTGAAAGAGTGCAATGTTAAAATGCCGCCAAAAATGAAGAGTAAAGTGATACATTCCAAAAGCCGCGAAATTATCAGTTCCATTTTTAAGCAGTGTGATGATGAAGGTAGGAATAATGCTCTTTCATTTACTCTCAATCAGGCAACAAAAAAGGCAGCATTATATTGCAATAAATCGGAAAATACAATTAAAAATATACGTAAAGAGAATAAATTACGAGAAATAAATTCTTCTAATGAACCTCTGTCTACTCCAGGAAGAAACGCAAAACCAGACCACCTCATACGACAATGCAAGTAGATGACTTCGATCAATGTGTCATTCGCAGGACTGTACACGACATCTACTTAAAAGAAGAAAGTTCCAAACGTGCCGAAACTGCTGCCCATTATTCGACTGAAAATACACTTTCCATGGGGTAAATCATCTCTCCATACTCTTATGAAGAGGATGGGATTTAAGTGGAAAAATGTCGAAGTCAACGGAAAGTGTTATGAGAGAGACCTGATATTCTGAGTTTGCGGCACGAATATTTAGTTCAAAATCGGCGCTATAGGGAAGTTGGTCGTGAGCTGGTTTACTTGGACGAAAGTTGGATCGACAGTAACTTGACATTTCAGGAAATGTTGGGAAGATGATAGTGATATAGGTATTCATATGGATGTAAATGTCAAAAATAGATTAATCGTTATTCATGTGGGCAGTAGCAACAGTTTCATTCAAAATGCTGAGTTGATGCTGGTGACTACCATGGTCAAATGAACCAGGTTAATTTCGAGAAGTGGGTTACGGAAAAGCTAATTCCAAATCTCCCTTCCCAAGCTGTATTGATTATGGATAACACCCCATATCACAGTATGCAAATTGACAAAGTTCCATCACGGTGTGCTGTGAAACAGGATATTATAACATGGCTGCAGAAAAAAAAATTACACTGCGACATATCAATGTGGAAGGAAGACCTGTACAAATTAGATCTAGCACAAACAAACCAGCGCAGAAATCCTATGAAATAGACACCATGCTTGCTTCACATGGTCATACTGTATTGCGACTACTCCCTTTACATGTGTGAACTTAGTGCAATTGAACTCATTTGGGCACAAATGAAGCGCATAATGCGAGAAAATAATGTTACAGGCGACCTGTCGTTACAGGCGCTGAATAATATTGCAAAATATGCAATAGCGTCCATAACGAAAGACGACTGGAAATGTTGCTGTGACCACGTGCAGAAACTGGAGGACTCATACTGGGAAACAGATGGAAGACTACCTGATGTTATCGACAGCATTATCATTTCTGGAAACGGTTTCAGCACTGATGGTGATAGTGAGAGTAACAGTGATAGTGATGACAGTGACGATCAGACTTCTTCATTTCTGCGTATGTCGGACCTATCGGATCTAGAAACACCACTTTAGCCATGAGCAATACCATGTGAGTAATATTTTCTATTTTGGTGGTAGCATGCATGTTTCACAGCAACATAGCTCTGTCCTTGTCTTACT
This sequence comes from Periplaneta americana, assembly GCA_025594305.2. Lineage (NCBI taxonomy): Eukaryota > Metazoa > Arthropoda > Insecta > Blattodea > Blattidae > Periplaneta > Periplaneta americana. Next base: position 8,015,381 of record JAJSOF020000042.1, on the reverse strand, counting down.
AGCAGGCAGTCGCCGCATTCCAGCCAGGGACGCTGAGATGGTGGTTAGTATTGCAGGAACAACGAAGATTTGGAAGTGTATTCGAATTTCGTAAGGAATCCCCTTTATTATAGAGGATTTACTTACTTTGTACTATACTGTTGTACTGTACCAGGTGGTTATAATTAAACTGACGGTGTTAAGCTTGGCACAGCACAGACTGTAATGATCGTAGGAGTGTGAAACCTCGTAGATATGCTAATTAAGCAATGCGCTCGTGGATTATACAAACAAATAATTAGTTCCAAGTCTTGCCACCAGGTAAAATATGGTGCTGTAAGCAGTCAGAACGTGGTATGGGTGCAGGAAAAAGGCACGAAAATCAAACACCTGAACACCTTGCGGGCCTGTTAGGTGTACAGTGACATCAGCACGTTATAGGGACTTGCTTGTGCAACATGTGATTCCAGCTTTGCAACAACGCAACTGTGACCACACTATTATTTTCATGCAAGATTAGGGTTACCATACTTCCATAACGAAAAAGACATTTTTTTAAATCAAAGAGGACACTTCCTATCGACTGAAGTTCTAACATCAACTTTTTTAGAGACAAAACTAAATTATGCACATCTTTTTACTATCAGGTTAACCAGCTGACAGCAATTAAAAAATAAAATGATGATAGATATTTAGGCTAATAAAAATTAGGAAAGTATGCTTTAGCATTGTTGTTATATGAAACAGTTTTTGAAAACGTTTTGTAACTCTGTTTAAACTCTATTTGCCAATGAAAGTGCAGAATACTTAATATTCCGTACACAATACAGCGAGATTGCATTTAAAAGTAGTTTTTCCTTGATTAAATAAAGAGGACATATCGCCCTTTTTGTAAAATTCGCCCAGACACTTTTTTACTTAACAAAGAGGACATGTCCGGGGAAAAGAGGACGTATGGTAACCCTATGCAAGATGATTCAACACCATATGTTGCTCGCCAGGTGAAAGATTTGCTGCAAGAAACATTCAATAAGGACTGCATCATCCCAAGGCAATTTCCAAATGCGTGGCCTTCAAGATCCCCAGACCTAAATCCATATGGCTTCTGATTGTAGAGGTTTTTGAAATATCGTGTTTCTTAGGAACATACCCCATCCCTGTCTGATTTAAAAGCTAGCACATGACATGTCGCTCTGATTTCACCAAATATGCTGTGAGAAACTGTCCATCATGCCGTGTTACAAATGCAATATGTTGCTGAGGTGGGAGGCCATATTGAAATGTTTGTAATCATAGTTCCTAATAAACGTACCAGAATCACTGTTATCATGTACTTGATCTTTCTTACCTTTTTTTCTGCGCCCATACCACGTTATGACTGCTTACAGCGCCATATTTTCACCTACTAGGAACTAATTTTTTGGGATAATTCGCAAGTGTATTGCTTAATTAGCATATCTAATTAATCTACGTGGTTTCACAATCCTAAAATCAATACAGTCTGTGCTGTGCCATGCTGAACATCATCAGTTTAATTATGACCTGATGTATATTTCTATTACAACTTACAAATGGTTTTTAAAGAACCCGCAGGTTCATTGCCGCTCTCACATAAGCCCGCCATCACTCCCTATCCTGTCCAAGATTAATCCAGCCCCAATCATCATATACTACCTCCTCAAATCCATTTTAATATTATCCTCCCATCTACGTCTCGGCCTGTCCTCCGGACTCCCAACTAACACCCTACATGCATTTCTGGATTCTCCCATATGTGCTAATGCCCTGCCCACCTCAAACATATGGATTTAATGTTCCTAATTATGTCAGGTGAAGAATACAATGCGTGCAGTTCTGCTTTGTGTAACTTTCTCCATTCTCCTCTAACTTCATCCCTTTTAGCCCCAAATATTTTCCTAAGCACCTTATTCTCAAACACTCTCAATCTCTGTTTCTATCAAAGTGAGAGTCCAAGTTTCTCAACCATTCAGAACAACCGGTAATATAACTGTTTTATAATTTCTAACTTTCAGATTTTTTGACAGCAGACTAGATGACAAAAGCTTCTCAACTGAATAAGAAGAGGAATTTCACATATTTATTCTGTGTTTAATATCCTACCGAGTGTCATTTATATTTGTTACTGTTGCTCCAAGATATTTGAATTTTCCGTCTCTTCGAAAGATAAATCTCCAATTTTTATATTTCCATTTCGTACAATATTCTGGTTATGAGACATAATCATACTTTATGTTTTCGGGATTTACTTCCAAACGTATCACTTTACTTGCTTCAAGCAAAATTTCCGTGTTTTCCTAATCGTTTGTGGATTTTCCGCTAACATATTCACATCATCCGCATAGACAAGAAGCTGATGTAACCCTTTCAATTCCAAAACCTCTGTGTTATCCTGAACTTTCCAAATGGCATATTCTAGAGTGAAGTTAAAATGTAAAGGTGATAGTGCATCTCTTTGCTTTAGCCCGCAGTGAATTGGAAATGCATCAGATAGAAACTGGCCTGTACAGACTCTGCTGTGAATTTCAGTGAGACACATATTAATTAATCGAACTAGTTTGTTGGGAATAGGACCAAATTCAATAAGAATATTATATAAAACTTCTCTCTTAAACGAGTTATATGCCTTTTTGAAATCTAGAATAACTGATGTACTGGACCCTTACACTCCCATTTTTTCTCCAATATCTGTCGTATACAAAAATTCTGATCAGTTGTCGATCTATTACGCCTAAAACTGCACTGATGATCCCCAATAATTTAATCTGTGTACGGAGTTAATCTTCTCAAAAGTATATTGGACAAAATTTTATACACTGTCAACAAAAGTGATATTCCTCCAAAGGTACCACAGCCTTGTCCCACTTCTTAAAAGTAGGTACAATTATGGATTCCTTCCACTGTTCTGGTATAATTTTTTTCCCAAATAACAAATACAAGTTTATAAATTTCGATAGCTAATGCACTTCCACCCTCTTGTATTAATTCTGCTGGAATTTGATCGATACCTGGAGATTTGTACTTTCCAGGTTTTCAATCGCAATTTCGACTTCAGGAATAAATGGCTCAACAATTTGTATTTCAATTTCGTCCCGATCGCTTGTATTTGGCCTATGTACATTTAGTAGTTGCCCAAAATAAGTTTTCCATCTGTTCAGGATTGAATAAGAGTCTGCGAGCAAGTCACCATTCTCAACTTTGATCATGTTACAAGAGATATTATTCCATCGATATTCTTAACCCAATTGACTTTGTGAATTTTGAGGGGAAGGAAGTTGTAATGATAAATTTGAAATAAATCATAAGATTGTCACGAAATTTTTGAAAGCCAAAACGAATCTACATTGTATGATGGGCATCAATGGGGTTGAATATTTTCAGTGTTTTGTTCTACTCATGTGGTGTATAATCCTACTTTGGTATTGTCCTGAGTAATAACATAATATCTGATAAGACATTTGCTTGCATTTTCTAGAATATAAATCAGATTATTTTTACACATATTACATTGCGTAAATTATTTCAAAAGTAATACATGGCCTATTATTAGTCACTGCCAGTATCCTTTAAGATCATGTTCCTGTTCTGCCTTCAATTCTCTTCTCCAATTTGTTTTTTTTTATTTTATTTTGGGTTATTTTACGACGCTGTATCAACATCTAGGTTATTTAGTGTCTGAATGAAATGAAGGTGATACTGCCGGTGAAATGAGTCCGGGGTCCAGCACCGAAAGTTACCCGGCATTTGCTCGTATTGGGTTGAGGGAAAACCCCAGAAAAACCTCAACCAGGTAACTTGCCCCGACCGGGATTCGAACCCGGGCCACCTGGTTTCTCAGCCAGACGTGCTGACCGTTACTCCACAGGTGTGGACTCCAATTTGTTGTCTGTGTTGAAAGTTAGCCAATGACTGATGTGCAGAACCAGATTGGCACCTGTTACACATGAAGACATCTTTGAAATACGTGACAACAATATTCACGATGTCTTTTTGTTCTGTAGGAAGGGAACTTATCGCATCTGAATGTGATGGGCATGAAGACAGAATGCGTGGACCAGAGTTACAATATCAAATCAGAGATAAAGGTTGAAGACACTCCAGTTCCTATTGGCTTTCCTATGGTGAAATCCGAAGTTGATGTAAGTGGTTCTGTGACAATATACCTATATACCAGTAGTGATTTTTAAGTATGTGAGACCTATTAACAGTCTCGAATTTTATTAACACTCTTCCCTTTTTCATAATGTTCACAAAGTAGGCTGTTTTCATTTTAGATTTGAAATAACATAATAATTGGAAATATCTGGAATACATGGAGAAAAGTGCCTACAGTATATGAGGAACAAGTTGAGACAAGATTTTGAACAGAGACAGCATATTATATACTTACCCTCTGTCTCGCACAGCTGCTATTATGGGGTTGTTGGCATTGGTGCTATCCCTTCCACCATGTCCATGGAAGTATCAGTGGTCGCCTGCTCCTCTCTAGAGGATTCATATCCTCTGTCCTCTCTGTGTCTCTCCTATATCGATTACAAACCAGTCAGTGACTCCTTCAGTTAAACCATCTTTTCCCCAATTAAACTTTTCCTCCTTTTCTACACTTCCACATGCTTTTCTCCAGTTTCCTGGTGTCACTTTTGATAATGCTGTTTGAAAGAGAAGTGTTACATCACTGGGTCCGAAAGTTACATTATGTTGGTTACATCATTCTTTACTTTGGCCCAAATTAATTCAATTGCACTGAAGTTGCAATAATAGGGAGGAAGACACACTACGGTACACCCTGCTAACTCTGCAATAGTGTCAATTTCTGTATTTTCTAAATCTGTCTTCCTTACTATTGATATAATGTCATGTAATACTACTTTGGTGGATCTCGGATCGTATTCAATGTTCTTTTTGCGTAACTAGGTTTCCATTTCGCTTTTTAACTTGATGAGATTGGGGCCTTTTTTAGTTCGTCCGAATGGTAAGATGTATTGTCCATAACAATTACACTATTTTTAGAACATTTGGAAGGAGTTTGTTTACAAACCAATCCCTGAAAACAATACCATCCATCTCCTCATGATAGACTTTTGTTGATTTAGATCGA
>JAJSOF020000042.1:7988154-8010186 GCA_025594305.2 Periplaneta americana | reverse complement strand
AATCTTTACCTCCAAGCTTGTAACTTGGGTAAAACATGTCCAAACACGCTTTCAGTTTTTTTTTTTTTTTTTGTTACAGTAATGTATAATTTTCTAAATGTAAACCTGAGGCCCACAGCTGGCTGGTCTGTCTGGGCCCTTGAAGGGCTGTGTCACCACAGATTATTTATTATTATTATTATTATTATTATTATTATTATTATTATTATTATTATTATTATTATTATTATTATTACTATTATTATTGTATAAATAAGCATCCTCGTACAATAATGGGGTAAGTAGTTACGAAATACATTCATACTTACCCCATTATTGTAATTGGGTGCTCAATTACGTTTTTCATTTCCTTCCAGTCAAAATACTAACAACAATACGACCTACCCGAGAGTTCTGCGGAATTTTGGATTGCGAGTCTCGAAATACTGTACAATTTTAATATTTTATTGCTATTAGTTTTCACTGGGTTTGAAACGGAATTGTAGCATACTGGTTTTTATATGTATTTAGTTTCAGTCCATTACTAGTGAACCATTTATTTGGTTTATCGTTGGCTTCGAAATAGACTACGCAGAAATAAAGGATGTCAATACAATTGCAATATTTCATTGCTTTTTTCACTGGGTTTTGAAACGGATCTGTAATGGTTTTATCCGTATTTAGTTTAAGTCCATTACTAGCAAACCATTTATTTGGTTTATCGTTTGTTCGAAATAGATCTACTTTTACAAGCTACAGGACATCATATTCTTCTATAAGTAGTAAGGAAGGACACAAGAAGTGTCATGAACACAAAAACTATACTCAGAGGGACACAATTTGTCTCATTTCATACTTATTACCCACTGTATCACTAGTTGATTTTTTTCAAAAGAATCTGCAAGAAAAGAAAATACTGTAATACACACGGTATCTATGTCGGGCTTTGCTATACATTTACTCATGAAAAATGCTGCTAAAGAACAAAACTATGGACTTCATAACATTTACGTGAAATATGATATATAAGTTGTCTTTTCTTTCTTTTGATATTGCAGTTAAATGCAGCACACACAACAGGCATGATATTTTTGTTGTTTTTTTAGCTCCTACCTCTGTATACATAACGTTGTAAACAGACGAATTTTACAACAGTAGGCGCTCATTTCATGGCTACCGTGTGTCGAGTTGGTACCGCAAAGAGCGCTGTACAGGACAAATTGGCGACTCTATAATCTCTTTCTATCTCGTTGGAGGTTACAGAGTGGCCAAGTTGCCTCGTACAGCGCTCTTAGCGGTGCCGCCGCGAAACACTGCAAACATGAAATTAGCGCCTTCCGTTGAATAAATTAGTCTACTTACAACTTTGTGTATACGAAGATAGGAATTAGGAAAAATAAAAAATAAAATAATAATAATAATAATAATAATAATAATAATAATAATAGTAACAAAACATAATAAACATGCATCTTGGGTGCTACACATAACTGCAATAGTGGAAGAAAGACAAATGATATATCATATTTCAGGTAAATTTTATGGGTTTAAATCTCCATAGTTTTGTTAGTTATCAGCATTTTTTCATGCGTAAATGTGTAACAAAGCCCGGCATACCATACTGGTGTACAGATTCATTTTGAAAGAAAAAGGAACTGGTGAAACAGTATGGTAGGTAATAATAAATAATGAAACGAGACGAATTGTGTCCCTTCGAGCACAGCTTTTTGTGTTCACGACACTTCGAAGATAAACATATAGTGAACAACTCCATGAAGACGATGAGCAATAGCTTATAAAATAAAACCTAATGGCAATAAAATATTAATTTTTTTGACACTAGCATTCTTTATTTCTGCTCCTTGTGTCCTGCTTACAGAAAAAAAACCATGAGCTGTAGCTTATAAAAAGTAGGCCTATTTCGAAGACAAACGATAAATTACATAAATGGTTCACTAGTAATGGACTTACAATAAATACGGATAAAACCACTACAATTCTGTTTCAAACCAGTTAAAGCCTAATTGCAATGAAATATTAAAATTGTATTTCGACACTGGCATCCCAAATTCTGCAAAACTCTCGGGTAGACCGTATTTATGTTAGTATTTTGACTGGAGAGACATGAAAGAATATACAATAATAAATAATAATAATAATAATAATAATAATAATAATAATAATAATAATAATAATTCGTGGCGCCACAGCCTTTGAAGTGCCCAGACAGACTATCAGCTGCTGGCCTCACGTTCACATTCCGATAATTATACACTACTAACAAAAAGAAAAACATGTTTTACTCAAGTTACAAGTATAGAGGTAAAGATTGTTTACTACAGTTAGGATCTATTTTCATTCTATATCTCATGGTATAATAAATAGTTTTGCAATGTGTAGAGACTGAAAAAAAATTAATAAAATCATCCGAATCATACTCCATCATTTTATAGACAGTCTTAGAAGTCGCATTAAAAAAAAAACATAAGAATATTAATATATTTGCTGGATCTCTTGTCGTACGCAAATGACAATTTTGCTCCGTTAGGTCATTCTTTTAAGCTTTTCTTCTAGGAATAGCTCGTTTTACATTTAATTCACATAAGTTCCTTATTTTATATTAAGTTACCAGCACGTAAGTCAAATTTTTGACGAAACACTAGGTTCTTCCACTTCAGTTTAAGTGATTTATGTAACCGAAATTTTTGACTGCTTCTGTAATCCTAAATTACTTATCTTCACCCCCACTTTGTTTTGGGCGCTTATGTCAATGGCGGTCGCTCTCTCAATTTTCTTAAAACATGGGGGTGCAATGGCCACTCTATAATCTCTTTCTAACTCGTTGGTTGCCACAGCTTGTGCGAAGGCGGGGGAGAAGTGAGAATCAATTCGCTACGACCCAGTAGCAGGACGCGGCTAGTCTCAATCGTGATATAATACTCAGCGCTATGTTGGTTTTCTGTGATGCTGCATTGTTGAGTTTTAGTTTAATCAACAGTGGATGCAAAAATTTCTAGATCAACTGATGCTCCAGCATGTGCAATACGTCCTGCTAATAATGGATATCCACTGTTTAACCTGTTCCTGCACCTCTTTCTACTATATTGCTTGCTTGTGTGTGTTACATACTAATTTTGTGCAGAATGGCTTATAGGCCTACTGAGAAAACACTGAAGTCATTATTTGCAAAATTAAAAGAGAAACAGCTTTCAAGTTGGGCCTATGAAAAAAAAATGAGATTACAAAGATAGAAGATCTACACTACATTTACTTACTTACTGGCTTTTAAGGCACCCGGAGGTTCATTGCCGCCCTCACATAAGCCCTCCATTGGTCCCTATCCTGAGCAAGATTAATCCAGTCTCTACCATCATATCCCACCTCCCTCGAATCCATTTTAATATTATCTTCCCACCTACGTCTCGGCCACGCCAAAGGTCTTTTTCCCTCCGGCCTCCCAACTAACACTCTATATGCATTTCTAGATTCGCCCATACGTGCTACATGTCCTGCCCGTCTCAAACGTCTGGATTTTATGTTCCTAATTATGTCAGGTGAAGAATACAATGCGTGAAGCTCTGCGTTATGTAACTTTCTCCTTTCTCCTGTAACTTCATCCCTCTTAGCCCCAAATATTTTCCCAAGAGCCTTATTCTCAAACACCCTTAATCTCTGTTACACTCTCAAAGTGAGAGTCCAAGTTTCACAACCATACAGAACAACCGGTAATATAACTATTTTACAAATTCTAATTTTCAGATTTTTTTATAGAAGACTAGATGAAAAAGCTTCTCAACAGAATAATGACACGCATTTCCCATATTTATTCTGCTTTTAATTTCCTCCCGAGTGTCATTTATATTTGTTACTGTTGCTCCAAGATATTTGAATTTTTCCACCTCTTCGAAAGATATACCTCCAATTTTTATATTTCCATTTCGTACAATATTCTGATCACGAGACATAATCATATACTTAGCCTTTTCGGCATTTACTTCCAACCCTATCGCTTTACTTGCTTCAACTAGAATTTCCGCGTTTTCCCTAATCGTCTGTGGATTTTCTCCTAGCACTTTCACGTCATCCGCATAGACAAGAATTGATGTAATCCATTCATCTCTAAACCCTGTCTATTATCCTGAAGTTTCCTAATGGCATATTCTAGAGCGAAGTTAAAGAGTAAAGGTGATAGTGCATCTCCCTGCTTTAGCCCGCAGTGAATTGGAAAAGCAACAGATAGAAACTGGCCTATACGGAATCTGCTGTAAATTTCACTAAGACACATTTTAATTAATCGAACTAGTTTCTTGGGAATACCAAATTCAGTAAGGATATTATATAAAACTTCTCTTTTAACCGAATCATACGCCTTTTTTAAATCTGTGAATAACTGATGCACTGTACCCTTATACTCCCATTTTTCTCCATTATCTGTCGAATACAAAAAATCTGGTCAATAGTCGATTTATTACGCCTAAAACCACACTGATAATCCCAATAATTTCATCTACATATGGAGTTAATCTTCTTAGAAGAATGTTCGAAAAAATTTTGTACGACGTCAACAAAAGTTATATTCCTCGAAAGTTACTACAGTTAGTCTTGTCCCCCTTCTTAAAAATACGTACGAATATGGACTCCTTCCATTGTTGTTCTGGTACAATTTCCTTTTCCCAAATTGCAAGTACAAGTTTATAAATTTCGCTAGATAATGCCCTTCCATCCTCTTGTATTAATTGTGCTGGAATTTGATCAATACCTGGAGACTTGTACTTTTTCAGATTTTCTATCGCAATTTCGACTTCAGAAAGTGTGGGTTCCGGTATGAATGACTCAGCAGTTTGTATTTGAATTTCGTCCCGATCATTTCTATTTGGCCTATGTATATTTAGTACTTGCCCAAAATAATTTTTCCATCTGTTTAGGATTGAATGAGTGTCTGCAAGTAAGTCACCATTCACATCCTTGATCACGTTTACCCTTGCCTGATATCCGTTCTTAAATTCCTTTATACCTTTATATAAGTCTCGAATGTTTTTATTCTTACTATTTGTTTCTATCTCATTCAGTTTTTCCTTCAAGTAATCTCTCTTTTTATTCCTAAGTGCACGACTTACTTCCCGTCTTTCATTGAAATAATTATATCTATTCTCCACAATTGGATCCTGTAAGAATTTCAATTTTGCCTGTTTCCTTCTATCTACTACTAATCTTCATCAAACCATGGTTCTTTTTCTTAGTTTCATGATAACCTATGCTCAGCTCAGCTGCAATTGTGATATTATCTCGGATATTGTCCCACACGCTATTAACATCTAACTCTTCCTGAGCTTCGTCAGCAGTTGCTAAAGCAGCAAACCTATTTGAAATTTCAACCTGGTAACGTTGCTTAGTTTCCCCGTCCTTTAATTTCAAAATATTGAATCTACTAAAATTAGCGTGTTGCTCTACTCGATTGGCTACTGATAGTCTTTCTCTTAATTCTCCGATTACCAAATAATGGTCAGAATTACAGTCTGCGCCCCTGAAAGTTCGAATGTCTACTATACTAGTGTGCCTTCTTTTATCTACCAAGATGTGATCTATCTGGTTATAAGTCATTCCGTCTGGAGAAGTCCATGTATATTTATGTATATCCTTATGGGGGAATGTTGTACTCTTAACAATAAAATTTTTGATGTGGCAAAGTTGACTAACCTAACTCCATTGCCATTACTGCTTATGTGTAGGTTCTCTTTTCCAATTGTTGGTTTAAAAATATCCTCCTGTCCCACTTTAGCATTGAAATCCCCAATAAAACTTTCATGTGACATCTAGGTAACTGATCAAAAGTATGTTCCAATTCCTCATAGAAGCTATCCTTTATATCGTCGTCTTTCTCTTCTGTAGGGGCGTGAGCATTTATAACTACGATATCGCACCATCTACCCTTAAGAACTAAATACGATAACCTATCACTGATAAATTCGACCTTTTTATTGCTGATTTTATTCTTTTATGTACAAAGAATCCTGTTCCTAATTGGTAATTATCGTTTCCTTCCCCATAATACAGTAAGTAATCGCCTATTTGAGATATGCCATTCCCGTCTAACCTAACCTCTTGTACTCCCACGAAGTCTATTCTATATCTAGCTAGTTCCTTTGCTACTAATGTTACCCCTCCTGTTCTATAAAGACTAGTTACGTTCTATGTACCAAATCTTATAACCTTTTTTCCTTTGCTGTGGTCGTGCCGGAGAATCATTCCTATTCCGAGGCTTACTGTCAGGTTTTGTAACAGTCTGTTTTTTACGGTGATGGGCTGTTAGCTCTTCGCCGAACCCCCAAGCTGGAGGACCACCCCTTATCTTCTGTCCACGACTGCTTATTCAATATATTCGCAGCTATCCTCTACATCCGGAGGCCGTCTCCGCTATCCGCAACCTGAGGACGCGCCATGCCGTGGTGATAGGGACCCACAATACATGGTCTACACTACATTTACACATTAAAATAGTGGATGGTGAACGACAAAATTGAAAATGTCAATTTTCACGGTAGAAGAAATATCCTGTCTAACAGGGTGCTCTGAGATATGTTTTATACTGTTATACCTGTTTTCTGTTTGGGGTGAAAATGAGAGGTCATCTTCTTGTAGGATGTCTCAAAATAATATAGATAAGCCGAGAAATATCTCCAATATAAAAAATAAAATCTAAGCAGTTTTTTTCATCCTATCCCGTATTTACACCTTAACTTCGCCACTAGCCTTTACAAAGCACTGTGTTGTGTGAATTTGTGCAACAAATATTGCACATTTCTTCTTAAAATTTACAATTTGTAATTTATATATATATATATATATATAAAAGAATCTGTAGAAAAAACGAACTTCCTGTTTATCTTACAGTAATATTACAGTATATTACGCTTCAAATAGGAACGTTTGCAGCAAATGCGTAAATTACCAATTCGAGAGATAGCCTATAAGTTTTACATAGAATAATTAATTCATTGTTATCCATTAGGGGAAGAGAATTGTAAGTGCCGCATAAGCTCGCGTACCTGCCTGCTAGTTAGTACTTGGGAATTGTTTATAAATAAGCGTTTGGAAGAATTCTCGAATTGATATTGTAGAGTAGGACTTGAAATATTCAGAGACGAAAAGAGCAAGGAATTTTTAAGATTTCGAGTTTGTATAATATGACAAACACTACGTTTAACAAAGAATTATATTTTATTTAGCGATATCCATATTTGTGTAAAATGTTTGAATTTATATTATTCGGATGAAACATTAATTAAATAAAATTTCGTATTACGAAATCAGATACAATCTTAGATAATGTGACAAACCTTTGCCCATTATGAGCTTAGTGGTTCATTTAATTTTTAATTTCAACTTAGCATAAAGAAGGTCATAATTAACTACCCATTTCAACAACAGCTGAAGACTTAGTAGTAACTATTGCAAATACTTTTAAATAAATCAATTTGGATCAGGTAACATGCAGAAGAGTGTGTTCAAGTTCCCCGGATCGTCTCAGCAATCTGTCAACGCAGTCGAAATACAAATTAAAAACAATGGAAGAAAATAGGTAGTAATATCTTGATCAGCCCGTATACAATGAAATGATTGTTTATAATAAATTACATTGGCTTACAACATTTGACTTTTCTTGGCTTTCCGAAGGCTGAACCAGGGACGGATCTTTTTACGTAGGCTTGATTTCGCCCCTTATGTGGTGACTGCCCAAGTCAGGCTGGTGGCCAGATTGTGTGCCATTCATGAATCTTATGCTAACAGGTAAGTCATCCTGCTTCAGCCCTAAGGAGAGGAGTCAGAGTCCAAACCCCTTTCCATATTAGCATCGGAAATCCGTATTACAGTCAAGACCACCCCGGCCTATTTTTTACTATTGCAGATGGAATTGGAAGAGAGGTAAATGGGGTTGGCAGGATAATTGAAGGAAACGGAAGTACAGCGAGAAAACCCCTATGTAACTTCTGCTTTGTGCACCACAAAATCCATCACAACTTTTCGGGGATCGAACAAGGACCGCCTGGATGGAAAACCAGCGCTCTAGTACTTAAGCCACAGACGTGGCCCTTCATAAGCCCGAAGGTAATTTTTTTCATCCATTGAATATCAATAATAATTGAAGAAAATGGAGTAAAATAGTAATAACTATCATTCAGAATGTCTAAAGGAATTAATGAATTGTTACTACAATAATGTCTGTTTTCTTCGAACACCTATTTAGGCTAAATCTACGAACAACTTATCTCATTATTATGGATTATTGAATATCAGTTTCTGCCTATAACAGAGTTTATATTCTTTCAATATTTTGTTATGATGTAGTCTCAGTTACATTTTGATCTTTCTATTGGTAGTACGTAACTGTTAGTTACCTTGCGTGCCGGTTTCGACACGCAATGGCTAAGTGCAACTGTTGTGCCATTAAGTCTGATACGGATCTGATGAACTCATTTGATTTAATATTGAATTTAACTCGCACCTACGTTGCAATATTTTTGGAGACTATGGAGTGATTGTGGATCTGTGGTGTAATTATAATGAGTAAGTCTGCAGTATTCTAAAACTCCTGTCCCAACATATTTACCACTTCTTCCACTGCATATCTCATAAATTGTTATGTAAAACAGCAAATTTCTTAGGGGATAAACGTAAGAGGGCAAGTTTCAAGGGTAGAGGAAGGGAAAGGGACTGCTTGAGTGATTTGGAGGTAGCGAACGGAACTCGTGCCCCGAAGGCTGCTCGGAATTACTGAGAATACGATATAACTCAGGATCGTACACAAGAGGGAGGGTGTTTACCTGGTTTGAACCCCCTTGGATTAAACAAATATATATATTTCAAAATAAGGTCTGTCCCAAGAAAAACGCCGGGGTTTAATAATGTGAATAAATTGTAACAAACACAGATAACAGAGCAGACAACAGTGTCGTCAACCCAACAATAACGAAGACATTACTGGCATATTTCGACTTTGTCTTTTTATTGGTTTGCCGGATCTGCTATTTATTCTGATATTTGTTTTTGTTGCATTTATTCACATTAAAGTCCGGCGTTTTTGTAGTGACACTCTTTATTTCATTGTTCCATGGATTTTTCTGTCATGAAAAGTAAAGTGTCTTGCCTATCATATGCAAATGATTGTTGTACATATATAGGCCTATATAAATCTAAATTATGGTTTATTTAACGACGCTCGCAACTGCACAGTTTATATCAGCGTCGTCGGTGTGCTGGAATTTTCTCCCGCAGGAATTCTTTCACATGTTAGTAAATCTACTGACATAAGCCTGTCGCATTTAAACACACTTAAATGCCATTTACCTGGGCCGGGATCGAATCCGCAACCACGAGCACAGAAGGCCAGCGGTATACCGATTACGCTACCCAGGCCATCTATATATATATATATATATATATGCTTATTGCGTAAGTGTAATAATGACACAAGTATTTTATATTACAACAAAATTAGACACAAGTTAAAATTTGTTAAAAATTAAATGGCTGTGAAAAAATTACATTTAAAAAATTGTATAACGTTATTAGTAAATATACCGTAAATAATAATAATAATAATAATAATAATAATAATAATAATAATAATAATAATAATGATATAATACACAATATTTAAAATACCTATAATGTATATTGTAAACAATTTTAATAATTACCCTCAGTTGGCAAAATTCTGCTTACACCACTGATACAAACACATACTAGTGTGATTTCCAAGTGCACTTTTCGTTTGGAGCGCAAGTGTGTATAATATTGCTTCGCTTGTTGGAGCGGAGAGTAGAGGGGCCTGATAAGTTATTGCAATTAAAACACCACCATTACAGTATTACAGAGTATTTTCGCATTACTACACAACGTCCACGTCCATGCAACGGCTAATCTGCTTTATTGATAAAGGACGCAATTTTACACATGCAGCGCCATTTCAACTACACACATAAACGACGTAAGTTGACTAATGATGCTTCTAAGCATTGTTAAAGTGAGTTAACAATAGTAATAATAATAATAATAATAATAATAATAATAATAATAATAATAATAATAATAACGCCGCCGCCGCGACCCAATTAAAATGTGCGAAAGTAAATACATTTCTTACTTTATTACTTACGACTAAGCTGCGGATTTATGCCCGTATGACTATTTTAATCCTTAACCCGAAGACGCAAGCCTTTAGTTACACATCCATTTTAAGGCATTTTGAGTAGTCCTATTATATGCGAATTTTATAGTGCCTATAATTGTCTATTTCACTAGCAAATGCCTATCTGCTTATAAATGCCTAAAAGTTGTCTAAATATCCGTATTAATATTATACTTGAATTTATTGACCAGTCCACACCTGTGCAGTAATGGTTAGCGCGACTGACCGCGAAACCAGGTGGCCCGGGTTCGATTCCCGTCGGGAAGTTACCTGGTTGATGTTTGTCCTGGGTTTTACCTCAACTCAATATGAGCAAATTCTGGGTACTTTCGGTGCTGGATCCCTGACTCATTTCACCGGCATTTTCACCTTCATCTCATTCAGACGCTAAATAACATAGGTCAACAACCATTTTGCGCCAGACATAAAACTAACAAATTCTTACTAATTTCGACCCCCGAATTAAAAAATGAAAAGCAAAATATTCCATCGGTGCGGATTTTCGAGATAATTAATTTTATATGCATTTTTTAAATCAAAATTTACTCTTGACGTATGAAATTATGGGTCGTAAAATGTGCCTCAAAAATTCACTTCCTTCACTCCCATCTTGACTTTTCCCCCGAGAATTGTAATGAGCATGGTGAGCGCTTTTATCAAGAAATTTTAACTATGGAAAAAGATAGCAAGGACAGTGGAATACCAATATGCTACCAGACTATTATTATACTTTATCTCGTGATTTACCTGATGCCCAGTATGAAAGAAAATGCAGAAAAGAAAGCTGCAATATTCTGTTTAGGGAATATTTAACCTTATTGTCATTATATAAAGCAGTATTTTTAATAGATGTATATTCGATAATTTCTCACAAATCGTAACGAACAACTGTTATTCATTGTCATATTCGTATTCAGAAGGCTCAAATTATATAGAAAACATATTGTATCACATGCCCAACGCAAAAAAATAAGTTAAAATTTGTTACGCAATGTAACCTAAGATGTTGATAAAGCGTCATAAAATAACCTACTAAAATAAAAAATATATATTGCTCACTCTATCAATATTTTTTGAGTCTGTATTTTTTTCTTTTGATATCATACAACTATCGATAATTGTGTGTGTTACGTTTTACTGCAACCAGAGAGCGGAGAAATCGAATAATTTAAAATCAACCAATAAGGAAAAAAATATATTTCGAAAGCCGCGCGAATCATTGGTGGTAGTTGACTAATGTAGTTGTATTGAACTGTGTATTCGTTTTGTGGGTTTGTGGGTTGAGTATGGAGTTGAGTTTTTTTCTGTATTACGCGAAATATACCGTTGAGATATTATGTCAAAGCAAAAGTCAACGAGAGCAT
Source organism: Periplaneta americana (assembly GCA_025594305.2). Taxonomy (NCBI): domain Eukaryota; kingdom Metazoa; phylum Arthropoda; class Insecta; order Blattodea; family Blattidae; genus Periplaneta; species Periplaneta americana. The sequence continues at coordinate 7,998,654 of JAJSOF020000042.1, read as the reverse complement.
ATGTTCTGAAACAATGGATTAGTGGTGATCCTAACTTCACGTAAGATGGAAAAGTTATATATTGCCAAGCATGCTGCAGAGATCTAAGAAAATTCAGTAAATTTTTGTGTTCGTCACATTTTCACCTCATTTGTGTTATGCATGGTAATTTAAATTAATTAACATTCTATGTTATGTTTAGGTTAAATGCGAGAAGAAATATCATATTGACCAGGACAAGGGTACCAACATGAATTTAATGAAAAGTAAATAGATGAGCACTTCAGTACAGCCTTTCTTGTCCGAATTGCCCAACAATGATAAAAAGGAATTCTATGAGGACTTGTGCAGAACTATGGTGAAAGCAAACATTCCTTGGAGGAAGCTAGATAATGCGTATATCTCAGGAACCTTCTACACAAATACACCAACAAGATTATCTCCAACGAATCAACATTAACAAAAAATTATCTGAGTGTAATGTATAGTTCGGTGAGTTTATAAATTTTTGAACTTTATTTTATTTAGATGTATTAAAACAATTAACTTTTAAGGTTACTTTTATTTAGTTATGTTATTCTTATGTATATTGCAGACCACTGATAAAATCAAACGTGACATAGGAAATTCACCCTTCTGACTGTCTATTGATGAAAATACGGACAAGTGTGGGAGAATGATTGCTAATATGGTTCTTGGGAAAATCTCTTCCAATGTTGCAGGGATACCGAATTTAATATTGTCCAAAGAAGTAGAGGTCACCAACCATTCAGTGATTGTAAGAACGGTTAGGGATGCTTTGAATAAGTAAAAATCAATGACATTCCTGAATTGTTACAAATTTTAATTTCAAAACAATTTCTGTGATATTTTAAGTTTCATTTAGAAAACTTGTTGCTACAGGAGAACGATGACGATAACCTCCTTGTACCTTTAACAGTCAGTGCACCATATATGATTAAAGCTGGACAGACACTGAAGGCGTTGTACCAAAAAAATGCTACACGTCACTTGCTGTGCACACGCACTTCATAGGCTGGCTGAAGAAATGAGGTAAAAATTTCCCTCTGTGAACAACCTCATGTCTACCGTAAAGAAAGTTTTTAAAGGCACCTTCTCGAATTTTTGCATTCAAAGACGTTTTGCCAACAATGTCTCTGTCACCACAGTCAGTTGTTACACGTTGGGGTATGTCGTTAGAAGCTGCTTTCTATTATGCAGAACATTTCGACAAAATTAAAGGGGTAAACTGCTTAATGTAGTCTATTGATTTCTGTTTTAACTTTTTAATCAGTTTTGAGAAACTAATTTTTGGAAGTGTTAAGTAATTTTTATGCTAATATAACCTGCAGTTACAAATTTTGTTTAACATTGCAGGTTACTAATACTTTTGATAAGGACTAGGCGGCAGGCATAGGAGAGGCAAATAGTATCCTGGGAAAGCCAAAGCTAAAATCTCATATTGCTTTCATCAAAGCCAACTTTGGAAAGCTGCCAGCTTACATAACGAAATTGGAAACGAGGGATATATCACTCAACAGTGCTGTGCAAGTTATGAGGAAAGTAGAAACTCTTCTTAAAGAAATACCAAGGAGTGGGGGAGAAACAATGAGAAATAAGTATTTGAAAATTGTGAAAAGAAATCCTGGTTGGAAGCAAGTGTTATTGGTGGCATAACCACTTATTGGAAATGATAATGACATTACTGCGTTCCCACGGGTTTGGTTCCCAGCTGAGTTGGATCCCTGAAGTATTGACCCATCACTTCAGGTGAAGTGGAGAGGAGTTTCAATTTAAGAACATTCTTACATACAACAGACATCACTTCTCATTACAACATTTAGAGGAATATTTAGTTATTCACTGCCATAATGGCATTCCTATAGAAACTAGTTATAATGCTACGCTATGGTCGTGTTAGCCATTAAGAATAAGAAATTGTTAACGCCTTTTAAATGCCTATTTTAGAATTCTGAACGCCTATTTTATCCTACCTATTTCAACTGCTTCAGTGCCTAAAAATCCGCAGATTGCTTGCAACTTAAGTCAGTCCTTCGAAGACTGAAATCCGGATACAGAAGGTACACATTTGTTGACTGAGCTGATGGCATTACCTTCATCTGTCGTGTCTTTATCACTTTTAACGGCACTACCCTCATCTGCTGTGTCGTATACATGTAAGAGCACTACCCTCATCTGCTGTCTGTATCACTTCTAAGGCATCACCCTCATCTTCTGTGTCTGTTCACTTCTAACGTCATTATCCTCATCTGTATGGTTACCACTTTTACGACAACGAAGTAAGGGGCATGAACTTAAATATAAGGACATGTCACCAAATAAGGGACATAATCAGAAATATATTGAAAACACTATTTACCTGTAGCTACTTTTTTATGAATATAATGTAAATCGATTATTAATAATTTATTTATAATAAAACCAATGACATGACAGTTAAATTATAATTTAGTCCATCAGTCAAAAGGAGGGCTACCTCATTTCTTCCAAGTGCATTTAGAATTCAACTTAGCTGCTTTTAAAATACTATTATCTGTTTTGATAGTGTTGTGAAATTCTTTGCAGGACGTGTTTGTATTTATTGGAATCATAAGTTCACTTTTCACTAATGACACTGAACACCTGTTTCTTGTATCCGTCCATTTGTTTGACATCAAAGAAAACACATGCTCAGTAAATGAATTAGAGCCAGGAACAATTAGAATAAATGACATAAGTCCTTCAATTTCCATCAGGTTCTGCCCTCCGTTATATTCAGAAAACACTGCCTTCCACTTCTGATATGCATCTTCTGAGCTTTCCAGAATTTTTGAATGGATGTTCCCAAACACGCAGAATTCTTCATATAACTCTTCCATATTGATGTCCTCCACTAACTGCAGACTATCAACAATGTCATCAAATGAAGAAAATGTCACTTTCTTCTTTACGTTGAGTGCATGTATTTTCGCTGCATATTGCCATTCGAGTAATCACAGGATTTATGAAGATAGCGCAGTGCTTCGTCGTAGAATGCCATGAAACTGTCTTCCAGTTTTCTTTTTTATGTTGAAGGTACAGTTTTCATGTCATTCCTTGCATAAATTCCGAAGATCTTATTCTCTTTCCTTTGTTGCAGTTTTTTCTTCAGCAAGCACATTGCATCATTCACTTCAAGTATGGAAACTGTGGCTCGTTCCAGAATTTCGTATGTTTTCAGCATTACTGAAGAACCGAAGGTGGATCACAAGCAAGATATCCTTCATATCATCTTCTGGATCAAAATACATCTGTAAAATTCTGCAACAGTCCTCTCCAAGAGATTTGAAGTAGCTGTTGAGGGCAGGCCAATTATATATTAGTCTGTCCACTGCGGGTTGCAATGAAAGCCAACAGGCTGTGACATGCCGAAGAATCTCCTTCCATTGATATCCACTAATTCGAAGTAATCTTTTAGTTCTTCTATACTCTTAGCAGACATAGAAAAATTACTGTTAATATTCATAACTGCTATTTCAACATCTATATCAAGAGAGTCGTTTTCATGCCTCATGGTATTGTGAACTATTTGAGCAAAGCAGTTTTATTTTAATATTCTTTTATCTGAATTGTGAAGAAGCTTGAAAAGAGAATTGTTTTTTCAATAATTCAAAATAGTGTTGTCTGCAGTATATACTGATATTTTACCTAAAGTTAAACTATTTTCATTTGAAATTTTCAGAATGCACTCATATATTGAACTAGATGTCCCATTTGCACTTTCATAAAGGTGCAAATATTTATTTTCATGACATCCTCACAATGACAATATCTCACACATAGAGGAAAATTTTACGGTTTTCTACATTGCTTGCATCTGTTGCAATTGAGAAGTAGCAGTCTTTGGATACAAGCTCGGAGACAACATCTTGTAAATACTTTGGCGCCAACACAGCTTTTACTAAATATTCTCCTTTCTTCTTTCACACGAAATACAACTAGCAATCTTTGAGCCTTTAAAAACATGAGATATTAGTTCGTTAGAAGAATCTATACTGGTATAGCTTACGTTATGTTTCAGCGTGTGGAACAAAAATGTTAATTCTGCCGCAGCAACTGTATCATGATGGAAGGTTGAGGTTATCTGACTAGAAAAATATGAAGTTAAATTTTTCCAATTAGACTGTGTTCTAACATTAGTATTCTGGTCTTTCCGTGAGGTACAGACACTTCACGTGCACGAAAAATGCACTTATTAACCCACGTGTGTGAGGATTCCTGACAGTGGCGGCTGATGGCACGTTGTCTGAGAAGTACCAGAACATTCAACTCAGAAACGAAAAGTAACGATAATGCATCGTTTTATTATGTGAATATTTTATATGAAATATATTAAAGGTGATATGTTACAATTGTATCAACACTATTATTGAGGATTCTACAGGTACTGCCGTCTTCCTGTGCCAATCCTCCAAAGCCTTCTGTCTTGTGCGTCTTCAGTCCTCAACCCCCTCTTGTGCATGACCTCCATTAGTTCGTTGTCCCAAGTTCTTTTTGGTCTACCTCTTCCTCTTCTCCCTGGAGGTTTCCACTAGTAAATTTGCTTAGGCCATCTATTTTCGCCCATTCTCATCAGATGACCAAACCACTTCAAACTCTTTTTCAATAACATATTTGCCGGGAAGAAAGTCAGCCCTGGCATGGAACAAACATTCGTTATTTAGTGTTGCCACCTCGAATCGTGTTGTCAGCTGAATGGCACGGATAAGACCTTTCCTCCTGTCCTTTGCACCTCTGGACTGAGAGGACAGAGAGTGGACTGAGAGGACACAGAGTGGACTCTGAAGACATAGAGTGGACTGAGAGGACAGAGAGTGGACTAAGAGCACATAGAGCTGACTGAGAATACAAAGAGTGGACTTAGAGGACAAAGAGTGTTCTGAAATGACATAGGGTGGACTGAGAGTGGACTGGTAGGAAGGAGAGTGTAGTGACAAGACATAGAGTGGACTGAGAGTACAGAGAGTGTAGGAATAGGACAGAGATTGGAGTGAGAGCACATAGAGTGGACTGAGAGGACATTGAGTGGACTGGGAAAACAGAGATCTGAGGGGACAAAGGAGTATTGAAAGGGCAGAAAGTGGACTGAGAGGACATAGAAGAATATGAAAGAGTAGACAAAGAGAACAGAAATATAGGTTGAGCTCAAGAATATTATTCCCCTCAGTGAGACTTGTCATCTTACATGTGATTAATACGGGAAGGAAGAAATTGCCATAAAAAAATCAAAAGCAGATAATGTAGACATAAGTCTCTTGCTGTGAAACTTACGGGCCACTGTTTGAACTCAGTGAAGGCATTCTGTCTTGAGTTCGATCCTAGTAAACTTATAACAAATCGTTATGGATATGAAGGAACTGGAAAAAATGGTAGTCCTGTTAACATAATGTCCCATGTCCACGTTTTAGCAAGCCATAGTTAGAATCCTGTCAGGACATTATTTCGCGTTTTCGATCCTTGTAAACTTATGAATGACAGGTACTTACAGAATTTGTAAAGAAGTCCCTGTCCTAAATAGTAATATACAATTAATTTAAGGCTGAGAGGGCATTAACTCCTAAGTTGGAGCATTGTGAACTTATGAGTTATAAGTGTGTGTATGAAGCGAAAGGCAAAAAAATTGGAAGTTTATTATACTTCACGACATCTTACTAAAATATCCTTACTATCACACCTGGAAGGGTGGAATAATGTAATCTAATATGAACAGTTGAAACAGATGGTAAGGATAGGCCTAGTATAACGGAAAGTGATCCGCAGGGAAAATGAGACATTAATCATGAAACAAGTAAATAAATCATACCAATATTGTTGTCCACATAGAATGTAATACATGTTTTACAATAATAAAAAATACTGGTATATACATTAATGAACTACAGATGTTAGTAAACAGTATATGCAGAAACTAATAAATAATGTTATACCAGTACCAGTACCTAACTGCATGCCAATGTTTAGGTAATGATGAATGTAATGCCAGTAAAATATAAAAAAAACGCGTGCAAATGCAATTATTTTACAACACCAATATAAGCATTAAATATAAGGATATAGCATAAACTGTAAAGGAAGGTATTTCCATATAATTGCCTAACATAAGAACAAACCTATCTTTTTCTTTCTATCACTTCTGAGTGCACTCTTCGTCTTCTCAATCCACTCTCTGTCCTCTCAGTCCACTCGATGTACTCTCAGACCTCTCTATGTACTCAGTTCACTCTCTGTCTTCTGAGTCCACTCTGTGTCCTCTCAGTCCACTCTGTGTCCTCTCAGTCCACTCTATGACCTCTCAGTCCACTCTATGACCTCTCAGTCCACTCTCTGTTCTCTCAGTCCAACTCATATCCTCTCAATCAACTCTATGTCCTCTCTGTCCTTTCAGTCCAATCTATGTCCTCTAAGTCCACTCTACGTCCTCTCAGTCCACTCTATGTCTTCTGAGTCCACTGTGTCCTCTCAGTCCACTGTGTCCTCTCAGTCCACTGTGTCCTTTCAGTCCACTGTGTCCTCTCAGTCCACTCTGTGTCCTCTCAGTCCACTCTATCACCTCTCAGTCCACTCTCTGTTCTTTCAGTCCACCCTATATCCTCTCAATCCACTCTATGTCCTCTCTGTCCACTCTGTTTCTCAGTCCAATCTATGTCCTCTCAGTCCACTCTACGTCCTCTCAGTCCACTCTGTATCCTCTGAGTCCACTCTCTGTCCTCTCAGTCCACTCTATGTCCTCTCATTCCACTCTACGTCCTCTCAGTCAACTCTATCTCTTCTGAGTCCACTCTCTGTCCTCTCAGTCCACTCTATATCCTCTCATTCCACTCTACGTCCTCTCAGTCAACTCTATCTCTTCTGAGTCCACTCTCTGTCCTCTCAGTACACTCTATATCCTCTCAGTTCACTCTATGTCTTCTCAGTCCACTCTCTGTCCTCTCAGTCCACTCTACATCCTCTCAGTGTCTCTTCTGAGTCTACTCTCTGTTCTCTCAGTTCACTCTAAGATCTCCCAGTCCAATCTATGACCTCCCACTCCACTCTCTGTTCTCTCTGTCCACCCTATGTTCTCTCAATCCACTCCATGTCGTCTCTGTCCACTCTCTGTCCTCTCAGTCACTCTATGTCCCTCTCACTCCACTCTATGACCTCTTAGTCCATCTATGTCCTCTCAACCCAATCTATGTCTCTGTCTGTCTATCCTCTCAATCTCTGTCCCCTCAGTCCAATCTATGTCCTCTCAGTCCACTCTACGTCCTCTCAGTCCACTCTCTTTCTTGTGAGTCCAGTCTATGACTCGTCTCTCAGTCAACCACTTATGTCCTCCTCTCAGTCCACTCTAGTCTATGTCTTCTCAGTCCACTCTCTGTCCTCTCAGTCCACTCTACACATCAGTGTCTCTCAGTCCTCTCTTCTCTCTTCTAAGATCTCCCCCAGTCCAATCTCTGACCTCCTCCACTCTGTCTCTCTGTCCACCCTAGTTCTCTCAATCCACTCCATGTCATCTCTGTCCACCCTCTCAGATCACTCAATGCCCTCTCAGATCACTCTATGTCTGAGTCCCCTCTCAGTCCACCCTCTGTTCTCTCAATCCACTCTATGTACTCTCTGTCCTCTCAGTCCACTCTATGTCCTCTCACTCAGACTCTATGAACTCTCAGCCCACTCTCTGCCTCTCAGTCCTCTCTGTAGGCTCTCAGTCCACCCTCTGTTCTCTCAATCCACTCCTCTCTGTCCTCTCAGTCCACCTCTATGTTCTCTCTGTCCACTCTCTGTGCTCTCATGTCCACTCTCTGTCCTCCACTCTATGTCCTCTCACTCCACTCTATGTCCTCTCAGTCCACTCTATGTTATCTCAGTCCACTCTCAGTCTACTATCTGCCCTTTCAGTCTACTCTGTGTGCGAGTCCAATCTCTGTCCTGTCACTACACTCTCTTTCCTACCAATACACTCTTTGTAGTCTCAGTCCACTCTATGTCATCTCAGTGCACTCTCAGTCCACTCTTTGTCTTCTCAGTCCACTCTATGTGCTCTCAGTCCAATCTCTGTGCTGTCACTACACTCTCTGGCCTATCAGTCCACTCTCTGTCGTTTCAGTGCTATGTTCTTTCAGTCCACTCTGTCTTCTCATTCCACTGTGTGTGCTCTCAGTCCAATTTATGTCCTATGACTACACTCTCTGCCCTACCAGTTGTCTTTTTCCTCTCAGTCCAATCTCTGTGCTATCACTACACTCCCCGTCCTACAAGTCCATTATCTGTCCTCGTAGTCCACTTTATGACCTCTGAGTGCACTCTATGTGCTCTCAGTGCATTACCTGTCCTGCCATTGGGGATTATATATTCTGGTTTTGCGACTATTTGCATATCTGTAGTACTCATACATGTTTGATGGAATTGCATTTAAACGGGGATCGAATCCGGATAATAATTTGTTTGGTCAACGGTTTCTTTGCCGTACGGAATTCCTGAGCTTCAAGCATAGTGTCTATGCGACTCTGGTGTTCTGTCTATAAACTACGATTTCATAGTTACAATTTATTAGCATTTCAAATACATGATCGCAGCTTTTGTCTCATCGCTAAGAAGTGGTGTTGGCTGCCATGCATACATGCTTAATTTGATATACGTGGTAGCCTTGCGCGCGTCCGCCATGACACTTCGCCTTGGCAACATAAACTTGGATTACACCAAATCAACATTGTAGGATGTAAATCTTGTAGGGGTTTAGGTATGTTCATTACAGCACATAATGTTTTTCCTGCAGCTTGCCCCTTTCCAATACATCTACATCCATAAACTAACCTAGTATTTATCTCATATCCTGTCTGAACATATTTTGAAGTGTAAAATGTTTCTTCTGCACTACAACTACTACACATAAACACTAAATACCTTGCTAATCCTACTCTTTTACTAGGGTCTTCGAAGTATGATAATGTATTTTCTTGGTTACATTATTTACGCTTTACAAAACTATTTAGCACTTCTGAAAGTATAGATATATCAAATACGACATTACCACTACTTAGTTTGCCGTTTTCACACTTCACTGTTTGGTTGTAAACATGATTTGCAGCAGACAATTTTCTTTCTGAACTGTTAATATTCTCACTTACACATTCACTTTCAGGCCTAGAGCCCACTGTTTCATGCGACACATTTTCACTATTTACCAGTGGCGTAGCGTCAATGTAAGCTAAAAAGCTTAGCTTCCCCAGTTAATAATAATTTCATAATAAACCTGCAGTTTATGAGAAAATTATTTATTAATTTTAATAGAATTTATATTTACGCGTTAAATATTGCGATGCGGCAGCTCAGGATGATTTGTGATGCAGCAGTAAACAAGAAGCCTGCACACACCAGCTTCCAAGCAGACCGGTTTCTTCTGTGTAATCCACCCCGCAAATTTTCCATCCCTTTCTAACTAAGCTACCTAGTCGCAAGGCTCGCAAAGAAGCTAGCTTTAACATTTAAAATAAGTAGTTTCCGAGTTATCCCTTTTCGTCAGTTGTGTTCAGTTGAAGTGTTAGTGTGCATTTGGCTGATATAATAAATAATGAGCGAAATAACAGTTCCTGACACTAATTTACTTGAATTTTTTAGGATAATTGTATTATCAAGACCGACTTACGAACAAAAGTGTGATTTAAAAAACAAATGACCGACTCCTTGCTGTCAATGAAGGACACAACCAAACGACAGACGCATACTTACGTAATGATACTAATATTGTGATTTCTCTAAGTATGACAGGAGTGAGCTAATGTTATACGTATACGTGTCTATTTGTTAAGAGATATGTGTAAACCGTGAAATCATATTTTACTACGTATCATTTGAGGTCATGCCTTATTGGTGTTACTTACGATGTTCAACCAATCTTCGACTGCTGACTTGAAATTGACTACTATTTATTTTAAGACTGTATTTTTGTAATACGTTTTCTCGTATTGCATGAAAGACAACTTGAGTTAGCTTCCTCTGCTCAAAATTTCATGCTACGCCACTGCTATTTACACTGTTTGAATTTACTGTCACATCATCTACACATTTCTCTTTACCTCTTCCAGGACCTCCAGATCTCGTTTTACACCAACTTCGTTGTCTTGGCATGATGAAAACTTACAAAATAAACTCAAAACAAAGACATAACCTCATGGCATCCACATGGTTTTCACATGCTCAAATCGACTGTGTTAAATCTACGATTCGATCTTAAACAACAGGTTGTCAACTGCACAAATTCCCTTGCAGTAAAATAAAAATTACCATGCGAAGCGCGATATTTAAGCAAGGACATGGACAACTATTTTCAGAGTGAGAAAAGGGGCATGTCAGGGCTGTCCATTTAAACACGTGGGCATTTAAACAGCATTTATGACCTCTCCAAGCGACGTAAGCGAAATAAAAATATGGCATCATGTAAATAAGGTATTTAACTATCATTTTCAGCTAAAAACAAAACAAATGTTAATTTTGACCCAA